>OMLP01016699.1:0-10034 GCA_900302685.1 Spondyliosoma cantharus
TGTGTGCAGTGAACACAGACGTGGGTGTTCAGTTGGGAACTAATTTGCTTTGTGTAATCCTATTAATTTCTGAGTGTAACCCTTTTATAGTTAAGCCTCCAGAACATGTTCATGTTAGACAATGGAAAGTTAAAATTAATAAATAAAAACAATTATAAGAGCACGTTTTTTAAAATTATCTACATACTGTATTATTTCTTTTGAACGTATTTAAAAAGCATCCTTAAATGTGATTTTATGTATCGATTCAAATACATTATTGAATTTAAAGGGCCAAAAAATTCAGACTCAGAATGTTTATATTTATAATATTAATGAGGTAGTAAAACAAAAGATTTGCATAACTGAATAAACAAGCTGTTGTCACAGGTCCCCAGAACACTGTTTGAAGCTAGAAAGATGGCAGGGTCCGCCACATATAAACAAAGTAAAACAGTATGAAATTGTACTTTAAGGTCAAGTTTGTTTTTATCAGTTTAATGAGTCACAAAAACAAAGAGAGTTTGTTAATTTAGTTTGTGAAGACACAAAAAAAATCACATCTTTCTCTTCTGATTTAAATGTCTTCCCCAAAACTACGTAATGCACCTTTAACAATTGATGACAACATTATATATACAGGCGTATATGCAGCATTTTCCACGTCTGAATATGTAATTTATCGGCCAGTGTTTGTGAGAGTTCATCATGTCGATAGAAACTGAGCAAGTAAATCAATAATCCTTGTCTTTTATCTGTGTGTGTGTTTCAGGTGGTGATCATGAGGGACTACCATCACGAGAACGTGGTCGACATGTACAACAGCTACCTGGTGGGGGACGAGCTGTGGGTCGTCATGGAGTTTCTCGAGGGCGGGGCGCTCACTGACATCGTGACTCACACCAGGTAACCTCTCTTGAAAATAGAAGCACGCAATGAGATACTGAAAGTGAACCAAGAACAGCAGCGTACAAAACCCAACATTAACGGATGTAGAAGAGTTACAAGTTACATTTTTTAAGGACTACATGCAAGCAACAACCAATCAAAATGAATTTTAAACGAGGTAAGCTAAAGAATAGTACTTTATCCACTGGACTATATCAGGGTTGATGCTACGTTGTGAAAATTCATCCCCCTTGTTAACCTGCCACCCCTCCACACCCTGAGAATTAGAGGGAGTGCAGTTGTTTAACTGAATATGTTTGTCCAGTCCGCCTGACTCATTGATCCTTTATCTGACTGAGGTTTGTGCAGGACTGAATCTATGACTCCGACCGCGGCTCAGAATGATCCGCAGCCTAAATGTGCTACCGATTGATAAATCCATGGGGCTCTCTGTGGCGCTAAAGCATCAAATGGATTTGTGTCCTTTTCACTCAGTCCCACCTTTCAGTCAGTTTCGTCCTGGATCTATACTATTCTTTAAGCTATACACTATAAATAGTCAATTCTGTAGTATGTAAGTTTCACCTAGCTTAGCATAAAGATTGGAAGCAGGGAAACAGCTAGCATGGCTTTGTCCAAAAGAAACACAATCTGTCTAAAAGCACCTCTAAGTGTAAAAATGACAAGTTTACATGAGGTTGTCAGAACACAGAGGCAGGCAGGTTAAAAAACTAAAAGCAAGCGTTAACGACAGCTGATGTCTATAGTCCAAAATACAAAATACAAGCAACTAAAGGCTGGCAAGTACAAACCAGTAGGTAAAACACGACGGGAAGACTGGACAAGGGAACAGGCGGTGAGGAAACAGGTGAGCAGGAAAAAGGTTGGGAAAACAGACAAAGACAGGAAGTGGAGTACAACATGACACGTGAAGATAGAATCAACAAAATAAAACAGGAAATGACCAAACCAAAAGTCCAAAACAGTAACACAGAGGCAACTAGCAAGAGATTACACTTCATTTTGTGTACATATTAAAGCTTTAGAGGTGCTGGGAGTTCGATTTTGTCACTTTGAACTGTTTCCTTCACATTCCAGTCTTGATGTTAAGCTAAGCTAACTGCCTGCTGACATGAAAGTGGTATCAATCTTCTCAGTTAACGCTTGGCAAAAAAGTAAATTTCCCAAAATGACAAACTATTCCTTTAAAGGCCTGTAATAGCTGTTTTTTGGACAGACTCTGGGAGACGTCCTCCATTGTTATTTGAACGTCTGAATACATGACATGTGCTGGTGATGGTGGTGACATCAAACGGGTTGTGTTGTTTTAAATCACACAGTCGCTCGATTTCAAAAACCTTGACGACGATGAGCGAATCCACGAGACGAGCAGGACAGGTGGGCCGCAATTCAGCCCCTGCGTTTGATAGTTTGAGGATTATTGTTCTCCCAACTTTTACCTAATTGTGTCTCTGTTGTCGAGTCGTGTTTCCGAGCTGCCGCCTCATTGTTTTAAGCTTACTTTGCGCTTGGTGTTTAATTACAGTCATTTGCGTGGAGTGTCAGCATTAGCAGTGTGCGGTGTCGGATGCTAATAACACGCTTTGGCGAGGCTGAGCACCGCTGCTACCGTGAAGCATTCTGAACAGTCTTCCCACACAGATGTTTGCCAGTGTGTGTGTTCAGTGTGTGTGTGTGTGTGAGAGAGAGAGAGAGGGAGGGAGAGTTTCCGTGTGCCCATGAGTGCTTTTATAAGTGCTAATGGAAATAAAGAGGATATTATTGGGCACACATGTTATCTGATTTAACTCGCCCATTTTCTCTTTTTTGATGAGTCTGCTGAATTTGAAGTAAATGTGTGTTTTTTGTGTGTTTTTTTAACTGGTGTGAAATAAACAAACATGTCGGTGAAATGGAACTCAGCAGCTAGATGTCATTAAAATCTCCCTATTAGAATACACTTTGGTTTTAAAACGTCGTAAATCCACCGCTTGATTTATGATTTAGACGCTATACCACGTAGATGTTGGTAATTGAAGGAACACGACAGTTTTGTTCTCGGCCATTTCTGCTGTATCTGTCCAGGTGAAAGCTTCGTGCTATTTCTGTTCAGCCTTTTGTTGAGGAAATAGCTGCCTGCCCGCCTCGCGTTGCGCAAGCCTCATCAGGTCACACACACGGATACATGAACACACACACACACACACACACTCACATCTAACACACAGGCGAGTCAGCAGCGGCAGAACCGTGTCCGTCAGTGTTCCCGGACTATTTCCCCTCACGTTCAAATTTCAATTACACCTTCGGGTTTGTTAATGAGCTGCACTTCACGGAGGTTTTATCCAGTGTAAGTGCAAACGCAGATATATGTGTGTGTGTGTGTGTGTGTGTGTGTGCGCGCGCGCGTGTAGGTGTGTGCGCGCATAGGTGCGTGTGTAATTCTCCTCCCCTTGGCAACCTTTACTGGCTCATTAAAACTGTTTTTCACTTTGTGTTTGAAACAATTTTCTATTCCAGTGATCCTGTTTCTCTGTTCAGTTGTGTGTGTTCATTCCTGTGTGTGTGTGTGTGTGTGTGAGGGATGGAGGGGGATGTGGTGAAGTGAAGGAGGGGAAGGTAAAAGGTGAATTGTTCTTGCGCACACTCCTCCATCCCGATCACTTTGACTTAGCCAGTTGTTTTCCCATCAGCAGAAGGCTCATTTATCTCTGGTGATTGTAAATGCATACATGTGTGACAACAGAATCTGCTGCAGGGTTTGCGTCTGTGTGTGTGTGTATGTGTGTTGCCTGGGGGTTGTTTCTCGTGTTGTAAGTTTGTAATCTAACAGTTGATTATTTTAGACTGATTGATGAGATAAAGTCAGGTGTGTGTGTTGAAAGAGTTAAAGAAAGCACGTATGGCTGCGTGTGTGCACTTCATCTGCATATATGTTTGTTTCCTCGCTCTCCGCCTGCGAACGAGCGTGTCTCTGTTCCTGCACATGTACTGTATGTGCGCACACACACACGCTCATAAACACACAGCCCGGCCCGGCCCGGCCAGCTGGGTCTAGATGTTAATGTTCAGTGGAGCCGTGAGTTTCTGTGTGAGCTCAGTCAGACGCACTGCATCGCCCCGGCCCTCCATATGGGACCCTCCTGCCCGCCCTGCACATCACAGCTACAGCCGCTGCAGGCTACACGGGGATATTTCTGCTCCGTCTTCATTGTGTTCGGCTGTAATCTCTTCAGAACGACTGCGAACTCGGTCTGTGCTGTCGCCTGAACAACAGTTGTAAAATCTATCACTAAACAAGCAGTGTGTTATGACAGGAAATATTAAGCTGTACCTTCTGTAGGTATTGATTTATTGGTGTTTTTGTTGTGATTTTGTTGGAAATACTCGCAACGATTCAACACTCAAACTTTTCTTTACCTTTCAAACCCACCTTTTTATTCCCACAACGCACCACAGAGAGAGAAAATACACGTGGATTAAAAAGATAAAATACAAACTGTGTACTGTAAATAAATCACATTTATAAACAGAAAAAAATTTGAATATAAAAAAGATAAGATATCAAAACATATACAGAGATAAAACAAAAACATAGCCTTGATATATGTAGAATGTGAACATGTATAGAGATAAAAAGTCATAATTATGAGATACATTTTGACTTTTTATCTCATAATTAATAGTTTTTATCTCACAGTTTTGTATTTTTTCTCTCATAATTATGACTTACCATGCACAATGTCCTGGAAAATCTTGTTTTGTCCTGGAGCATTATTTAAACTCCCCCAAAACTTCACAATACAGTATGATATCAGTAGTTTACTGTATAGTATTACAAAAATGTAGATTATCGCTCTCGATGAAAGCAGAACTTCCAGCCACACTTTGTTACTGGTGCTCATGTTATCTAGTCGTTGATGTTCAGGCAGCCATGGATAATACCCTGTAATTCACAAGAGCAAAAGGCATCATTATAAATTCATTAAGTAAGGAACATATTAGTGTGCGGGCGCGCTCCCTGTCCGTCATACCGGCGAGATCGTCGCTGAAAATGTCCTGGAAACTGATGGGGGAACCCTGTGCGGATATGCAGATATGAACAAATGAATAAATGCATTTGAAAAGTGATGCTTTGATCTTCCTTCCTTCTTTCAAGCCCCCCCGTGACGCCCGAATAATTCACACACAGTCCCTAAATCTTTAAGAGTTTGTAGAACGACTTTCAACATGTCTGCTGTCACAGTCATTGCTGATGTTGCGTGTGTGTGTGTGTGTGTGTGTGTGTGTGTCTCCCCACAGGATGAACGAGGAGCAGATCGCCACGGTGTGTTTGTCGGTGCTGAGGGCTCTGTCCTATCTGCACACACAGGGCGTCATCCACCGCGACATCAAGAGCGACTCCATCCTGCTGACCAGTGACGGCAGGGTGAGTGTCTTATTAATACTCCAGGTGTTCATAACCAGTGTTAGCTGACTTGTTCCTGTCCACACACGCACACACACACACACTCTCACACACTCGCTGACCTTCTCCACGCGTGCCACTCCCGCCACTTGTCAACAGCCAGAGCCAGAAACTCATCATCATCAATTACCACTCGTGCCCCAGTAATTAAATCCTGCCTAATGCCTCCTAACGAGCTGATAAGACGTGATTAATTTTAGGATAATTAACCACTAATATGGGAGATTAGTGTCTTCTATAAAGGCTCTTCATCACAATGGGTCAGCGCACTTCTCCACATCAGACAAAGAGGTTCTGAACTAATGGGATCTCTTACTGTATGAGTGTATCCTGAAGGCGACGTGGTGTGTTCGCGCGTGTGTGTGTTTGCAGATCAAGCTATCAGACTTCGGCTTTTGTGCCCAAGTTTCCAAAGAGGTGCCGAAGAGGAAGTCCCTCGTGGGCACCCCCTACTGGATGGCACCAGAGGTCATCTCTAGACTACCTTACGGGACCGAGGTGAGGACGCTGCTCGAGACCATGAGCCAGAGAGACCTCACAGTTGTTCTGTGTTGATCGTAATCAATGTTTCCCGTGCGTGTCCAGGTGGATATCTGGTCTTTAGGCATCATGGTGATCGAGATGGTGGACGGAGAGCCCCCGTACTTCAACGAACCCCCTCTGCAGGCCATGAGGAGGATACGGGACAACCTGCCCCCGCGGCTAAAAGAGTCGCACAAGGTAAGAAAGAGTCTGATGCAAACACCTGTCATCGACTTCTAAGTAGGAATACGTCTTGAATAATCTATTTAATCAACTTGTGTGATTGCTCCAATTCAATGTTTTACAATCCTGGTCCAAGGGCGCCCCTGTCCCTGCATGTTTTACATGTTTTCCTGCTCTGGCACACCTGATTTAAATGAGTAGGTGGTTATCAGGGCAGCTGTAGCTCAGGAGGTACAGCGGCTTAGAGCTGGTTCGAATCTGGGCCCCCCCAGCTGCATGTCAAAGTGTCTTTGGGCGAGATGCTGAACCCCAAAACTGCTCCTGACGTGCTGGTCGGCACCTTGCATGGCAGCCACCGCCATCAGTGAATGAATGTACTGTAAGTCGCTTTGGACAAAGTAAACTGTGACATCAATGTCACTTTCTTTTTTTTTTTTTTATACACAACCCTGCACTCTTTGACTCCTGAACCAGAACTTAAATACACAGTGGCGTCCCCCAAGGGCTAAATGCTAAAGTGGTCGTACTCACATGCCCAGAATGACAATAAAAAGATGTTTGATGAGCAGGTAGAATGTTTACCTTGTTCACCAGCTTGGTTTAGCGACTAAAGTTCAAGTTTTTGAGACATTTCACTAAAAACTTTCATTCTCAACCTCGTGGCGGTGCTGCAAGTACGTTCAGGAGATAGCGGAAATCATCAGGATTCACGAATGTCAGTCTTGTGGTCGACTGACTGTCTAGCTAGCATGGCTAAAAATGTATGCGCCATAATCTCCATAAGCACAGATTAAAGTAAAAGAACCAGAACTAAAGCTCGTCTCTGTGTCTTCAGGTGTCCTCGGTGCTGCGGTCCTTCCTGGACCTGATGCTGGTGAGGGAGCCGTCGCAGAGAGCCACGGCCCAGGAGCTCCTCCAGCACCCCTTCCTCAAGCTGTCTGGACCCCCTTCCTGCATCGTCCCCCTCATGAGACACTATCGCCACCGCTGACCCCTGCTGGCCCAAAGACCTGCCCTCTTCCACACTAAAAAAAAACACACACATAACACACACCACCAGGGTGGCACTGCCCTCACCCAGCCAAAACACCCCACCGCTCGGTGGCGTGCCACTGACACTCACACCTGTAACCGTGAAGTAGATTAGCTAGAGGAAATATCTAAGAAATACATTTTAAAAAAAAAACACACACACACGACAGAGAAAAAGAAGAAGAAAAAAAATAATCGTCGACCATTTTGAAACCTTGACCTGGAGTTGAAGCGTGTTACTACTGTGCCAGAGGAACTCACGAGACGTCCGGTAGAGAAACGTGTGGGATGTGCTGGTTCTTCTCTCTTCCAAGACTGTGAGTCTTCAGCTCCGTGTAGAGTCGTAGTAGCCTCAGAGGGGGCGCTGCGAGCTGCTGACGAAGGTGGAGGGAACCCCGGGAGGGGGGCCCGACGCTGTGCTCCAGACCAGAGCAGCAGAGGGCAGAACAATCAGCTGCGTGTGGAGAGGGCTCTCTGACTGGTTATGACTGTTGTACGGCTGCTGCGGCAGTCAGTCAGTCAGTCCACCTTAAGGACGTGGGGGGGGGGGGCGCTGCTCGGCTGGTCGAACAGAGGCGAGCTCTCTCTCTCTTGTAATCTCTCTTCTCACACACTAACAGTGAAAATGTATTTTAGAGAAACTTGTAAGTTTTTCTGTACAGTTTTGATAATTTGCAGTATTTTATCGTGTCGTAACCATTGTGATATGAGCAGTATTAAATAGAGTTTCTGCAGAGATCTTTCCTACTGTTTATAATCCAGTTTTTGCTTAAAGATATAAGAGATATCCCAAATAAAAAAAACCCACCTTAACCTAACTGTTACTAAAAAGTACTAAATATATTTATTATCTTACATTTGTAGACAGAACTTCCATTAAATGTTGGAGAAAAAAAAGGGTAATGTCAGAATTTTGTATGACGTTTTAAAGTATTTATTTATTTATTGCAATTGAAGGTTTATTTTTTGGTAGTGTGGCCTTTTCTTTTTCTTTCTTTTGGTTCATTTTATTTGTTTATTGCGTTGGGTTTTGATTTACATTTCTAGAAAGCGCGTCGGCAGACACTGATATCAGCTGTTTTATCATCCGAGCAATACCCCGAACCTGTTTATGAAACCACGAAGCCCTGTATTTATGAGACTGTAATTTACAACATGCATTTAAATGTAGCACAGATTTGACGGCAAAAAAAAAAAAAAAAGAGACGATTTCTTTCGACGCAGACCTGTTTTTTTTTTTTTTTTCTTCCTGTTTTTTTTATATATTAGGAGCCTCATCCTGTTTTATTCTCTAAACGCTAAGAGGCGCCCATCCAAGACGCCTCACCTGCCGCACAGATTTTAGGATGCTGATAAAACAACAAAAAAAAAAGGTCTCGTTTTCTACTCACATCCTCACTGTCATCATCTCACTTCTTATCCCGCCTCAAGTCAGAAAACACAGACACACACACACACACACACACACACACACACACACACACTATCGCTATCACTGGAAACTGTGCTGCCATTCTCATCTCTGGTCGGACCGGGAAGAAACAGTGTAATCCTCCTCCCCGCATCGTTTTTACCCATCATTCACTGTGATATGTAAATATGACTGTGCGTACGTGAGCGTGTGTGTGTGTTTGTGTGTGTGTGTGTGTGTGTGTGTGCGTAAAAGAGTGTTTATCTCTGTACAACATCTGAAAGCGTGCGTGCCTGCTGTGTGTGTGTGTGCGTGCGCTGCTGGCTAATCCTCGACGATGTGTCAGGACTTGAATGAGTAACACTTATCTGTGGTGTTGGCTTGTACAGTGATATTGCATGTTTGTTATCAGTGAAGCTGGTTTCAATTAAAAAACGCCCATAAAAACATTGAGATGTGTTGCATGTGGATTTTTCCTTCATCACCCCTCTACAGCCTCCTCCTCCTCCTCCTCCTCTTCTTCTTCTTCTTCTTCTTCTTCTTCTTCTTCTCTGTGTCTCATATCAAGCAGAGATTTTTTTTTCTTTTTTACAAACGGCACACTGTCAGATTATTCTAAGGGGGGAGTTCCTCTCAGTCATCAACAGATTTTATTTCTCTCTATTTTGTTTTGGTTCTTCCATATTCTTTTTTAAATCCAGCAGTGTCTCATTTCCAACGATTTCACCCTAACTTCACCTCCCAGCAGAGAAGAAGCAGCAGCAGCAGCAGCAGCAGCAGAGACACGTTCATGGATCGCTGTTGCCGTAATATACGAGGTGATTTCTCTTTCTTTCCTCTGAGCCATTTCCCCTCTGAAACACTATAATGGGATATTGATTTGGCTCGGACAGAGAATGGAGCTTCTCTTTTCTGAGAGAGAGACACCTCTGCCGACGGCCCAGTAAATAAAAGCACAAGTACTGCCGGGGCCCGTTGGGACTGCAGGGCATCAGCGAGCCTCACACTCAAGAACTGTACAGCGGCTGAGTTACTATTAAGGTGAATAATGTGACACGTCCGTAAAGTCTCAACAGACCACATTAAAGCTGCAGGTCACTCGATACTGTGCGGATCTGTACGTAAACAGATGTATTGGTGCTCGAGCGCTGGCTTTAACTGGTATCAGTGAGTATTCATTGCTCCTATGTTGTTGTTTTAAACAGGTTTATATGTTTTTTTCGACGGCAGCTCTTCTGACAGCTCACAGAAGTAAACGTGTGGGTATTATTTGTCCACTGAGGACGATGAGTTCATGTTCTTCAACCTGAGGAGGATTTTTACAGAGTCAGCACATCGTCACATGCGATTGAATGAAGAGATTAAAATAATAAAAGACATTTCGTTCAGGCCATTTCATTTTATAAATGTAATATTTTGCTAAAATAATAATTAAATTCATTTCATACATTTCTTCTGGGGAGAAGTTGGTTTGTTAAAGATCAATCTTTGTTAGAGAGAAGTCTTTTTCAAGCATTTCAACAGCAATGTTCAATAGTTTCCCCAATAACA
>OMLP01016700.1:18676-32717 GCA_900302685.1 Spondyliosoma cantharus
GTCTTCTCCTGGAAAACTGGGATCCTGTTATTCTTCAGCTGCTCCTCTCTTTTTAAAAAAAAAAATGTATTTATTGTTATTCCTCACTCCGGCTCCTCTTCATGCCTTCTTCGTACCACATCACCATTTTCTCTTTTTTTTTTTTTTTTTCCTCTCAACTTCAGTGTTATCAAGTAGGCCTAGAAACCAGCCAGTCAGTCAGTCAGTCAGTCAGTCCCTCCAGCCTGCTGCTTCATGCAAGAGTTTTATCCATTTTTTTGTGTCCAGGGCTTCATGTGTAGTCGTCCTCCTCCTCCTCCACTGGAGCCATCAAATAAAAATGATGCTTCTTTTAATTTAATTATTATTATTTATTTTTTTTAAATTCTCTCTCTCTCTCTTGCTCTCTTTCAAACAAATCTCACTTGAAGCTTCAAGACACGGGCCCGGTTCTCACGACACTTTGCTCCAGTCCCGAGCGGTTCATCATCAACAGGCTGAAATATTCACACTGCGGGCTGTTATTCCGGTCAGTCGCTCCGATGTCAGGCACCCACCGCGGAACATAATGTCATGTAGCCCGGCAGAAAGCTCCATCTATTCACCGAGGTTGGAAGAAGAAGAAGAAGAAGAAGAAGAAGAAGAAGAAGAAGAAGAAGCGAGGAGAGGTGGAGGTGGGGGGAAGAGAAGAGATCTCGGTGGATGAGGGTTTTTTTTTTTTTTTGTTGTTGCAATCTCCATTCAAGGCATCCGCTGCCCGGTTAGAGGATGATCCGCCTGATGTATTAAAAAGAGGTCCAAACCCGGGTGTGCAGTTTGGCCACAGCGGCGCTACCAGGCTCCGCGATTTTCTCCCATTCTGTCGAAAAAGGCAAAAAAAAAAAAAAAAAAAAAAAAAAAAAAAATCAGGATGTTGTGGAGGCTGTCAAGGCTGCGATGTGTGGATGTTACCACCTCTGGAGAATGCAATCGCTTCCAAGAGAGACACACAGAGGAGGACAAAAAAAAAAAAATCTAAAAAAAAAAAAAGAAGAAGAAGAAGGAGAGAGAGAAGAAGAAGAAGAAAAAAAAAACACAAGACCGCTCCGTGTCCACAAGTTTCTGGATCTGGGCTCGTGGACGGTTGGTTGATCCAACGGCTGAGAGCGGAGCTGAGGCGGGCTCGAGCTACATAATGCTGATTTTATGTTTGTCTTTTTCTCTGCCTTTTTTCTGGCGTTTGCCCTTCCAATTCTTCAGCACTGCTTGACAGCGGCACATCCAATAAAAGCACCCGCAAGGATTGACCTACAGCCTTTACTGACGTTAATGCAAATGAGCTCCGCGCAGCTAATCGGCGTCGTGCTCGGCGCCGCTGGGTGGTCCTCCGCTTTCCGTGGGAACTTTGAAAGCAGGAAAAAACGAGGCTCTCGCAGGCGGCCAGCGGGCAGCGGCAGGTACGGCGAGTCGACACGTAGCGCGGTTAAACCGACCGAAAGCGGCTTTAAAGGGAGTTTCTGACGGTTCTTTGCGCGCTAATGTGAGAATAAGCTAATGTAGAGCGGAAGTTAAACGGTTCTGTGCACACGCAGCAAAACGATTCTGGGGAATCTGATGCCTATGGAACACCAGTAGGGCCAAAATTAATGACTTTACAGTAAATGGCAAATCATTTTTAGAAAATCGTTTGAAAAACTGATAAAACACACAAGTTAAATGTAAACGAAAGTAATATTTTACCACAATAGTTTACTTTTACTCATGTATGACTTTTAGTTTTCACAAAACTGGTTGTTAATCAGTGATGGAATGTAATTAAGTACATTTACTCAAGTACTGTGCTTCAGTACATGTGAGGTACTTTGACTTTACACGTCTATTACTTTTATCAAAGTTATTTTATCACAATATATTTATTCCCTCACTGATGTATGACTATTAGTTACTTTTTACAACACCGGTTCTTAAGCAGCGATGGAATGTAACTAAGTACATTCACTCAGTTACTGTAATGAGGTAGAATTTTGAGATACTTTTACTTTACATGTCTATTACTTTTACCAAAGTAACATTTACCTTGGTGCATTTACTCTCACTCATGCATGACTTCAGTTTAGTTTTTACAACACTGGTTCTTAAGCAGTGATGGAATGTAACTAAGTACATTTACTCATGTACTGAGGTAGTTGTACTTAACTTGAGTATTTCCATTTCCTGCCAGTTCAGACTTACACTCCACTACATTTTGAGGCTCAAATATTTTACTTTTACTCAACTACACTTATTTAATAACTACATATATGTATAAGTTACTTTTACCTTTACTCTCACTCATGTGTGACTTTTGTTTACTTTGACAATTACTGACAATTCATTTATCACTCAGGAAACAGTGAGAAATACCTGTCACGGTTTGCTACACGACGTTTGTGTTTGTATGCAAACTACTACATACACATTTGTACATTTTATATTTATTTCGCTTATTATTGTTTTGTTTTGTATTCTTAAGTAAAGCTAAAAGGAATCTGAATCTGAGGGAAAGCAGCTCACATATTAGAGGCCGATAGCAGCAAATGTTCGGCGTTTTTATGGTTGAAAAGTGTCTCAATGAACGAATAAAGACAGAGAAAAGACAGGACTGTCTGAACACAAGTATTTAAAGAGAAGGTGTACATGAAAATATTATTTATTTTTCTTACTTTGATTAAAGTAAATTTGTGTCAAGCAGAATTATGCAGCCGACGGCCAGCAAGCTCATACGTTCACAAACACCTGGTGTTAAAAAAAACGTTGTTATGATGAAGTGGCATTTATTTGACTAATATATCCACGTGATTAAAATATTGCAAATGCCACTGACGTAGAAGTAGAAACATATGAGGACACCGTACAGAATGGGTGAAATCATCGATACCTTGACCCAAACAGCCAATCAGAGGGATTTCTCTCGACCAGCGCCACAGATGCTCACTGACAGCCGGGCCTTTAAAAGTGTGTTTGTTTTGTTGGTTTGACTCATCATGACGGGGAGGAGATGACGACTGGATTTGACATATTTGGGTGACATGATTCTTTAATATAGATAAAGTCTAACACAGGTGTTTAGTTCTGGTCTAAAAAAAAGTTATTTTTAAGTGGAATTACAATCAGCGCTCAATGAGTTTTATCCTTATAGTTTAAATTAACAGAACTGACGTGACAAAACTTTCCGTGCACCGTTGACAGTTGACGGTAAACCAAACGCAGTCCTCTGCTTCGGTCTTCAGGCTGAAGGACGTGGCAGCACGACGTACACTGATGATAACTGACAGCCAAACACACCCGCGAATGACGAAAGTGCAAATAAGGGCGACAACAAACATGTCGTCCCCTCATCAATAATACAGCCCGCGTCACTGAAAGCTTATAAAGAATTGAGCGTGCTGTCAGCGGACGCATTCATCTGTCAAATCTCTCGCATGGATTTATTTAACACTTCTTCTGCCAAACTGTGTCTTTGTTAAAATAAAAGCTATAAAACATTTGAAGCTCTGATTTGATGGTTTCTTCTGTCGTGTCCTGCGTAAAGCAACCGAACCGCACCCTCGTTTGATTTGTTGCTTCAGGATGAAATAACTACTGATACTGACACTATAGAGTATGCACCACTTTATATTCTGTATGCATATACTGTGCATAATTGTTTACTTTATTGTTTTTGTAATTGTTTATTGTGTGGTTTGTGTTGTTTACAACTTTACAGGACGTTTGACCTTTAAAGGAGCAAAAAGAAAAAGATCGTCCAAACAAACTGAATAAACAAACTGTCTTTGTTTACACGACTGCATGAACAGAAATAAACAAACTGACCTTAAAGGACAACACAATTTCTACTGTTTTACTTTGTTCGTATGTGGCGGACCCTGCCACCTCTCTAGCTTCAAACAGGAGCTTATTATCCACTGAGAACAGCTGGTTTATTCATTTCTGAGTTTGTATTATTACCTCAGTTTTGAATTTCTTCTCCAGAACTTCATAAAGCGTCTTTTCAAATTCGATCTCGGTGCTTCTCTAGACTTTCGACGGTGCCTTTGTATGTTTTTAGGTATTTTTATCTGCTTGTTTTCTTACATTTTAAAACAAGTCTCCATCTCCTTCAGTCGTTGAGCAGATTGCTGCGACGCTGTTTTGCTGCGAAGCTCCAGAAATGTTTTGTCGACTTATGAAACTTCGACCCTTTTTTGTAATGCAGATAGTTCCCACGCTCCCCGGCAGACTGAAGGCTCATTTGTGGTTTGTGGTTGAAAAGTTAGAAAAACAAAGAGGTGACTGATGTACGGTGTGTCGTCTGCAGCGAGCCAGGAAGTATTTGGTCTGAGTGTCAAAAGCTTAAGTGCTTCATTAGCATTCAGTGAAAGAGTTGAGCCTGAGCTAATCCTCCTGCCCTCGATCACCTTCATCCTTTGGTACCCGTCCAATCAAGTATTCCTGGAAGGTAAATCTTGAATGCACAGGACACGTACAGTAAACCCACAGTGCATCTCACTGTGTGTGCATCGCTGTGATTGTTGCGCAAACATTCAAGTTAATCCTGTGTATCTAGTTGAGATAAAACTACTGTACATTAGTCACTCCTGAAGTCACAGTCAAGGAAAATATGAGCATGTAGAACATCACGGATGATCGTCTGTCAGTAGTTCTGCCTAATATTAATGTTTTGAGACATTTTCTGTCTTTCTTCTCTTTTAAAAAGTCATTTTTAATAAAAGGCTTTTTAAAAAATTCATTCTAAGGCAGCAGCTTGGTCACCCTCGATAAAAGTCTGTATGATTACAGTATAATCCAGACAGCTGTGGTTTCCAGAATTATGCTGTAAAATATATGGTGACAATGTAAAACATAACTATTTAACTAAAATACACAGATATATTTTTAAGCTTTTTGGGGTAATTTGCTTAGCTGTAATATAAACTATTTTAAATTCAATTTATATTCTGTAAATCTTACTCTGTGTAGCGTTTTGCTTGTGTTTTTTAATCTATTTGTAACCTTGTGAAGAAAGGCGCTGTAGAAATTAGGGTTACTTTTGTAACATTTACAGAAGTTCAGTCTGTAGCGACTTCGCTCGGGGGCCGGATGGTTGCCGCTTCAAGACCTGCTTGGAGTGTGGACTGGTAGCTGCCCATGAGCAAGGCACCGATCCTCTGACTGCTTGCGCCGCCTGATTAAAGACGTAGACAGTGAAAACATTGAATTTCCTGATCCCACGAGGCATTCATAAAGTATTTGTCAGCAAAACATACAGCACATTTTCCAAGTTCAACATGTGTATAAGAGGACAAGATCAAGAACTGATCTCACAAACTTCCTGATGTAACAGTAAAGCATCACGTCTTCCTCTCACTCAGTAAAACATCTTCATGCCACCTTTGGCCTTGTTGGTTGTTTTCATTTGATTTTAATCAATTTTTGGGGGAAATGCCTTAAATCTATCCGAGTAGTGGCTTTTCTGATACTTCCACTAGAGGGAGCCAAAGGTCAAATCATCTGACACAGTCATTTTAAATTAAGTTCACATGTGCAGTGAGATAAAATCCAGTACAGAGGCTTTGTCACCTTTCTGTCGTCAGAGAGGCGATCGCTGTTCTGTGTTACTGACGTCATAGCGGTGGAGTGGACAGGTGAGGTGAAAGGTGTCGCTCACATTCTGTCCGTCTCGTGTGTGTAAACAGGGTGGACAGATTATCAGGAACACCTCTTCCATGATGCAGGCTAGTTCAACCAAACCTGGCAACCTTGAGACCACAGAAATAGGGAGGAGGTTTTGGGTCCATTTCCTGTGTTCTGTTCTGACTTTTAAAGAAAAAGAAATAAGAGCAGTAAAAAAAAAACCTCCACACATTCAACCTGTGCAAAAATGTGTGTGCTGTGTGCACATTAAACACATTTTTTGTGCAGATAGAGTGATGCTTCATAGCTCCAGCACCTCAACTGTGCTTGAAACCGTGTGAGTGGAGTTTTAATTCCCTACTAAAGAAGGAAAATAACCAAATCGTCCACAATAACAGCAATTTTATGTTATGTGATTTAATTTTAATTTAGATTTTACTTTTAATTCTCAGGAAACAGTGCAGAATAACTTGCCGACTGGCGTCAACTTGCATGAATCTCGAGCATAAAGTAAAATTCATCATTTTCATTCATTATTTCATTATTGATATTATTTTTTTGCCTCGTCTGTTTAGAGAGTCCGTGCAGGCCACCGCCCGGCTCTTTCCTTTAAAACTCTCTGTATGAAACAGGAATTCTTCTCTTCGGCTCATCTGAAATTTGCCCGAGTGTTTTTTTCTCTGCTCCATTTTCACTGTGATCAATACGGACGACGAGCTACAACAGAACCGTCGACTCTCAGCTGAGCAGTGTCAGAAACAGGTCGTGACATTTTTCGTAAATTGTGAGAATTCGGGAGGAACCAGGAGGGGACAATGACAAACGGGAGGCTGGCAAACATGAGTTCAAGTTCAACACCACCTCGATAATAAACATGTAGTTAATGAATACCTCTCTGACACAGGTGAACCCTGATGAAGTGAACTGAGTGTGCACATGTTTAAACGCTACATTCAAATGAGTATTTTATAATCAAAGTAGTTAAACAGCTTCAGGGGTTCAAGTGCAAATATATGTAAAAGATATTTCTGTTGGTGAACTAACACAATTATATATACAAACAAGTGATCAGATACAAAATGATGTTTCAAAAAGAAAAGAGGGGTCAGACGTTTTATTCTGAGGGCAGTAAAATGTGAAATGATGTCCAATTTAACGGACACAGTTGTGTTAACGTGCTTCTTCTGTTTTTCTGTGTTTGTGTCTCACAGTTTGGTGCAGACACAACACAGAACTCCCTCACTGTTCGTCTGCTGTGTTCTGTGTTGTCTGCACAGGTTGTGCCTGCAGTATCTACAGTCGTTGGCCTCGATCCAGCGCCAGACTCTCATTCAGGTTAAACCAGGCGCGTTAAAGGACGTCTTAAACTGAAAAGACCGGACTCTGGATTCTTTCTGCTCTCGGCCGATGACACATCTGTGAATGAATCGATGTGTTTGATTTACATTTTAAGCACATTTGGAGCCTTTGCCCTTGAGAAACTAGACCAATTTTCATCTACGGTCTTGAAGAAAATAATGTAACCTCAGCTGACATCAGCAGTGTTTTCAACGGTTTCCAGTCTGGTTTTAAAGCACGTAGTAGAACTGAATGCACTCTTGTGAAAGTCACTAATAACGCTACTGCAGACAGCAGCGACTGCTCAGTCGTAGCTCTTTTAGATTCGATTGATCACAGCATCCTCCTGCATCGCTTTGAGACTCGGGTTGTGACACCGCTGTGCTCGTGCTCTGGTCAGGTTTAGGCACAGTAACCAGTCGGGTTTAGAGGAACCGCCCATGTTTCGACTTAAATTATTCTGGTTTTGTCGCCGCAACCACGTCACCAGGAGGAAATGTCTGTAAGTGTGATACCACTAGATATTTTTACGGATTTATTTATTTATTTATCTTTACGATTTCCAGCCACGTCTGCTACGACTGAGCAGTCGCTGCTGTCTGCAGTAGCATTATTAGTGACTTTAACAAGAGTGGATTCAGTTCTACTACGTGCTTTAAAACCAGACTGGAAACCATTGAAAACACTGCTGATGTCAGCTGAGGTTACATTATTTTAAAATCAGTCTAGTTACTCAAGGACAAGGGCTCCAAATGAACAATGACGATGCTTAAAATGTGCTCAGGAGGTAGAGCGGGTCGTCTAGTAAGGGGAAGGTCGCTGGTTCAAATCCTGGCTCCCCATAGCTGCATGTTGAAGTGTCCTTGAGCAAGATACTGAACCCTAAATTGCTCCTGATGAGCAGTTAGCACCGTGCATGGCAGCTTGTAAGTCTGCCCTAAAATATATTAAAAAAAAGGCGCCATTTAACTCGTCTTTATTCTATTTTTTTATTCAGTTACTTTTAGATGCTGTAACACTTCAGATCTCATCTTATGGTTCTCACATCCTACATGAACGCCACATGCAAAAACAATACTTCTGCACATTTTCTGAGACACCTTTTACACGTGGATCCTCTCCCGCCGCCTGTTTTCAGACCGTAACGTCGCTCTTAGTCAAGAGAATCCGAGAAGTTGCCTGCTGTTTTCCTGCAGACACGTTGAAGCCCGATCATTACCATATCCCGATCAATTTTCCTGTTTGAGGGCAGTTGTTGAAGCAGCTGCGGCATTGCGCAATTAGGCAGCTGTACAAACAAGTAATCCATCTGTGGAAGACACAGACGCAGGGGGAAAAAAAAAAAGATGAGGTACGACTGAACAGCTGTGTAGAGAAGAGACTTGGCTTCATCCCGTCCGGACACGCGGTCACCTTCGATCCAGCGTGTGATTCTGGATGTGATTTATCAGCGCAGGCCGCAGCTGTAGCCTGAGCCAAGCCACTGTGACAGAGGTGAAGCCGCTAAAAGCTCCAGCATGCTCCTGCCGAATGTCACATAGTCAGGATGTGTCTACTGACAGCAAACTGAGTCCCGTTGAAGTCATATGCTGTCACACTGGGGTCAGGGGAGGGTCAATTAGGTTGTGGACATTGTGAATTGAGACTCTGTGACTTAAAATTTACTCCTAACAGCACAATTGGATCAATCCTCGAGGAGTTCGTCATAAATCAGAGCTGCTGACTCGAAGGTTTTTTTAAAAAGGGCTTAGGTTTCCACCTCTGGCCGCACTTCAGAGGATCTGCGGAGCGTTTGGCTTCAGTTTGAAGCGATGCACGAGGAGCTTCGGCAGATTTATGTGAGACATTAACACAGTTTAAATGTGATGCTGAGAAAAGAAGGCAAATGACGAGCAACCATAAAGATGGAAGTGTTTTAAAGTTCGAGAGAGTTTTAATCACCAACACACACACACACACACAAATATAGTTCTATATTATAATTGTGTTTATATGCATTTTATATTTTCATTTTAATGAGCTTACTTACTCATTCAGATTTAGATATTTAAATGGTAAACTAAAGGGTAACACCCAAGTGTGTTCACAGGTTAAACTGCATATGTGACAACAGTAGCATGAAACTGCCTCCACTGATTAAGATGCATTGTGGGTAATGTGTAACTCTGGCTGTCTGGACTATACAACCCCCGATGACTCAAAGAGTGGAAGGTTAGGAGGAAGCGTTGACGTGTGAACGCCTTCAAAACTGGCAAACTGAGGAAAATATGACATTAAATATTCATATTAAAGTCGTGACTTGTTTTCCACTGCATACAGCTGAACTCACTGTTATTATAGACATTCATCACACAGCAACGTCATTTATTGTGTAATTTGGAAGCTTTAAATTGTGTGATAACCTTCAGAGTGCTGTCTGTAGTTGTTACCACTAGATGGCAGCAGAATAAAGACATCAACACACCGATGCACTGATCTTATTTTTGCACAATCAATCAGCTCTAAAAATACAAAAATAATAGTGTCCACTCCAGTGCAATTAAGTACAGTTTGACAATATCAAAGTTACCACTGAGATGGTTCATTGTTCTTTTAGCAGTACATAACTTTAACTGAGCTCAAACATGACTACGTTTATGAGACATCTACTTGTTAAATAGAGTTTAGCTAGAAGCTGTGTCAAAACGTTTACAGACAACAAAAGAAAATCACGCTTTATATTCTCATTTTATCTCAAAGTTTGCTCTGTAACAAGTCGAAAAGCACGTGAACATGAAGTTTTCCGGTGCAGAGGAGATCTGGTAGTCAGCGACGTGTTTACCATGTCCTGTAACACAGGAAGTTTAACTTTTCCGAACAGTCCATGGTCTCCATTTGGCCGGTGTCATTCTTGGATAAGGCTCCGCAGTGATCCTTCATGGTGGGGCAGACGGGCAGATCAGTGTACAACTGATCAGCTCTGTTCACCCACAACCATTTACCGGCCAGGAAACGGAGACCTGTCCACACCTGAGGGAAGGAAAACAACTCGTGAACCTCTGTGCAAGGCATCATAACAGCAGGAACACAAAACAACAAGAGCACCATTTTTAAAGGTGACATCTATGAAAGCGCTAATGGAGCAAGCAGGGTCAATTATAACTATTCTAATAATAATATTTCAACCATTAGGGTTTAATATTTGCTCACTTTAAGAGCCTATGTGCGTTTTTTTGTGTACACGATATAATCTCAGTGTGAGCAGAGACTTTAGAGAGAGAGACAGTCCGACAGGAGCAGCTCTACGATGTTTAAGTCAGGTGACCGTTCAACGAGATAAGTTTTTAGAAAGTGAACTGAAAGATGGCGCCCAATCAGCCCGATGAGGACTTCTTGGTTGTGGCCCGTCCTTACGAGTTGCTGGTCTGCCCACAAACTTTACATTCTGATGATGTCACCGATTTTAAATAGCTTTTTTTGGGTCAAGGAAAGTCATAATTGACCTTGTGTGTAGTTCAGGGTGTCCTGCCACCAGTTTTACAGACGTCTCTTAAATAAAGGTGGTAATTTTTATAGCAATACTGCAAGTGGCTACTGGGCAGGATTGTTGCTGAGCGGCGCCGCTTTATCCAGGTCGACAGTACACTGATGGAGTTGGTTGATGGAGGTCAGGGATGGCTTGTTTGATGTTTCGCATTCCCATTTTAACACGTAACATCACATTTTTTACATGTGTGTTTTTACATTTGTGTGATTAAACATAAGCACCCACCTTCTCCGTGACGGCCCCCTGCATGACCGTGGCCATCACATAGTTGCGGTCCTCTCCAGGCTGCACGCTGAGCAGCTCGTAGTGAGGGTTCGGTACGGCGGATGGGTCGAGGCCTCGGCAGTGTTCCAGCGCCTCCTCCCAGGTCTTGTTCTCCTTCACAAGGACCAGATTGTCCCACATGCAGACGAAGGGAAACCGGGCGGAGCAGTCTTGGACGACCATCTTTTTTTGTTTAGAGAGGATGGAGACACAGTCGCCGTTGTTCCTTGGCTCGCCTGATGCCCAGTCTAAGTACTCGGACACCCCTGTGCTCCACTTAAACGTTCCCCCTGCAGAACAGACGTTAGAACTTAAGTCACACAGACTTAGACTGTACAGAAGGGAAAAAATTATAAACAATAGAAACCTGACAATGTTTTTCTTTACCATCTCTGTACAGTCCAGTCCAGACTGGATAGTCCCAATCCGAGACAGCCTCATCCATTTGGTAATCCAATTTGATGGATGCCAGATCGTCAAACGTATTCCTGCAGTACTCCCGAGCTTCAGACCAAGTCTTCAACTGTGGTACAAACGTGTATTCAGGACCACTGCTTTTCATCTTATGGCAGATGAAGAAGTTATGTCCGTCACAATTGGTGCCATAAAACCTTTTGAGAGAAATATAAACAACAGAATTATAAAGAGGATTGGGTGCTTCAGAACAGACCACACAACCACTGTTACATGACATCTTTTGCTACTGACTCCTTTACAAATCAAATCACGCTTTAGATTATTTCATTTTGTCCCTAGAGAGAGCTCAGTGCACCGCAGCTTAAGAAAACACACGCAGATTAAGAAACACACTCACAAATTTGACAGAAATAAATAAATAAAGGGTGTGGCCAATGAATGTCATTGTTTTGAAAAATGAAAGTTGTCTGAAAGGTTTTCAGGACCTTGAAGTCGCAGTGCACTGAGCTCCACACTCATGGGATAAAGATGTTGAGGAACGGAGCGGTTTCTTGGTAAGCTGATAAAGAATATAACAACATATGAAACATCAGAGCATCCTTAGGAAAAATACTGCACAGTTATATTAAGTGACTGCTTATGCATGCAAGACCACATACAAGAGCAGTCTCCCATTACCTTCTGTGTCTGTTATTGACGAAAGCACAGCTGTCACTGTTGCCTGGCTGGTTTTCTGCCCAGCGCCAGAATTGGTTCAACTGTCGGTTACTCCAATACCAGAGGATGCCATCCTTGTGCAGGCCGATCCACGCATTATGTTCCTCCATGTTCATAGACTCTTTGTTTTCCTGCGTAAAGATGGTGGCCAGGTCAACGAAGCCACTGGAGCCATTTGGAAAGAGAAAAAACAAAACAAATCAGTTTCATTTATTTTAAGTGATTGAAAACAAACAGAGGCAGAGGAGGGTTTTTTTCTCGCCACCCTTTGCTAAATAGCACAAAGTCAGCGCAGTTGACAGGAAATAACGCCAACAGTTACCGTTTGTGCAAACCATAGATATGTCCGGGTTGACATTTGGATACAATACTGTTTTTTAAGCCAATCTATGATGTTTTCTAACCCGAACCAAGTAGTTTTCACGCATGCAAATATCAACGGCAAGAAATTATCTCAGACACTTTTCAGGTCTCCAGAGGATGAATCCTGATGACCTCGCTGCCTCAGTGAGGTTGACATTTCTGTGGTTTTAAGAAGAAATATATCAACAACTATTAGACGGATTACAAATGAAATGTGATTCGCGTGTCTCTCAGGATAACTCAAGTGATGTCTTAACTTTTATCTATTGAGTAAAAACTTCCCCTTTTTCCAATATTTAGTTTTTTGAGCACATGAAATATGAGACCAAACACCTTTGAGGAGTTATTGATGATAATGTAAACAAGAAGCCCACCTCCTGCAGTAACTCTGAGCATCCTGCCAGGTCATGGGATATGAGGAGTAGCTGAAACCTTTCCACACCACTGATCCCAGTCCAGACGCACTACTGGTGAGGAGGAGGAGGAGGAGGAAGAGTCCTGAGGGGCCGCTCTTCATCCTCATCGTCATCAGAATTCTGTTGTACAAGGAATAAAATATTGAATTATATCGATTGGTACTGTCGTTTAGTTGTTCAGCAGATGAGAGATTAAAAAGACCGCTGCATATTTGTGAATATTGTGAGGCCAGATATATGACAGTCATCTTGTTTACAGATGGTTTTTGGCTCATTGCTTATAAAAAAAGACCATAAAAACACTAATAGACACGACTAAAAACTGTCTGAGGGGCAGTCGCAGTGTCCTTACCTGTCCTGAGACGTCTCTTCTGCTGTGATGTGAAGTGAGAAGTGCTCAGGTCCACATGTAAGAACAATCATTTGACTGGCAGACACATTTAAATCAACTATCTGCAGCCTTTCACTGCACCTCCACAAACATTTTGACTGTTGGCAAATCAACTGAGATTTACCTACTGACTTGTAAAAATACAGATATAGTTTGTCTGAGAGGCGCCGGGAAGAAAGCAAATACTCCCGAGTCACACCAGGACATCTTAAAGTAGTTAAATCAACAGTTCGGCCTGTTATATAAGATAGTAATACACTTTACTTCTATTGATCCTTTCAAAACCAAAGTTACGAGGTGCTTCTCAGCGTGTAGTAGCGTACAGTACAAGAAAGACAAAGCAAGCAGATAAAATGTGTTACATTTGATTTCATTTGATTTCATTTGATTTTTTAGGGCCGGCTGTAGCTCAGTGGGTAGAGCCGTTCGATCAGTGATCGGAAGGTCACTGGTTTGAATCCAGGCACCCCTGGGCGGGACTGAGCTACATGCTGAAGTATCCTTGAGCAAGATAATGAGCTCCTGATGTGCAGTTGGCACTAGCCTCTGCCATCAGTAAGGGTCCTGCAATGAGCTGGCGACTCATTCAGGGGTGTACCCTGGCCTTCGCCCATCGAGAACTGGGATAGGCTCCAGTAATCCCCCTTAAAAAGGGGGCAACATCACCGTGACCCTGTGAGGGAAAAGCGGAATAGAAAATGGAACATTTGATTTCATCTAAATTATTTTCATTGCTTGTTTTTATCTTTTTTTATTCTATTTACGTTATTACACTTTGTGTGCATTAGTCTCGAAAAACATGTTTTTGTTTTTCTTTATATACCTTTAAAAAAAACGTTTAATCACTTGTGAAGCACTTTGAATTGAATTTGATTTGTTTGACAGGTGCTATGTATAAATAAAATTTGATGACTGTGACTCTGACTAGACTCAACTTGGACTTGAAACTCACTTCAATAGATAAGCTCTTATGAAGTTACTTGCTTGATTACATTTATC
>OMLP01016704.1:4842-30838 GCA_900302685.1 Spondyliosoma cantharus
CTCCAGCTGATGACGGGGTGTTGGGTCACATACTGGCAGTGAACTGTGAGAGGAAAATACAACACTTGTTATAGTTTGCATGCCTTGTTTTAGATATTACATACAGACACATGAAAGGTGAAAACCATTAGCCAGTTTTTTTTTGTCAGTGTAGATCTCCATCTTCCTTTTTATAGGTGTTTTAATCAATAATAATAATAATAATATCTATAAGACTACACATCTATGTCACTGTCTAGTTCGTTTACCTTGAAGCCAAAGAGATGAGACTACAAGCGTGATGAGAAATTGAGTCATCATAGTGATCGTCCTGAAGTGAGACGCAGACGTACTGGAGCTCTGATGCTGCTTTATGTGATGGGAGGAGGGACAATGCTCCCCAGACAGAACCTCCCATTAAGAGTTGCAACAATATACTGGTTTCTAAGTATAAAACTGACAATTATCACACTGTATTAGCTTGTATACAAGTTTAATTTTGTCAATTATATTAAGAAAAGTAATATTTCAAGTTTATGTTAAGTTTCAGGTCTGTCTGGACATGATGTTGATTGAAATAATAGCAAATAAATTAATGTTTATTCAACCAAAAAATGCTTGTTTTCGTTTTGTCACAGTTCATCAAAAATCGACCCAAACGCAGACACCGAACCAGGCAAAGAAAGAAGTGAGCTTTAATGATGAGCTGATATCCAAAGTTGAACAATCCAACATGAGAGTCCAAGGAAAAAAAACACTAAAGAGAAATACTAACCTGAAATCACAGGTGCAATTTAAAATCTGACTAAGCGACTTTACTCGGTCTTAAGCAGACTAATAATGTAAGTTGTTAAAACATTTTAGCTCGTACTTTACTTGGTTATTCTGAGGTCATTGAGGGACGGACAAAGACAGGAAGTGGGAAGTAAAACATGACGCGTGAGGATAAAATTTCAATATAAAACAGGAAATCAACTGAACCAGAACCCGAGGCCCATTACACTATCACTGATGATGATAATAATAATTCTGTTGGACCGTAAACCCAATACCATTAAACCGTGATAATTTCTGAGATGGTAATCGTACCATTAAAGTCTCATCCCGCTGTAACCGTAATCCTATAATAATATCTGATATCAATAAAGCCAAACACCGACGTTGGTTAGAGTGGTTTATTACAGGTGCACGGCTCGGCGCTGTGTGACGAGGAGGTTTTTGTACAGACGAGACAGAGAGATGTAGCACTGTGGAAACTAGCAGCGCAGAAGTAAACTGCACTGTCGCTCAGCTTGAGTCTTTCAGTTGTTAATATGCAGTTCTGGCCTTTGTCTGCACTTCCTTCCATCTTTATATCCAGTTCTTTCTCCGGGTTTGGACTGCCTGCTAACATGTATCCCAAGAACTGGAGCTCTCCGTTTGTCTGCTTGTACCAGAGGATTCGGTTATAGCTGTCAATACTGTGTGAACAGCTGATTTTGGCTCTTATGTCTGGTTTGCTGAACACGACAGGTGGAGTCTGGTGGACTTGATCGCTGAGTGACACACCTGTTGAAAAGGTCAACAAAGCTTCAGACAAAATACAACATAACATTTTTTAAAGAAATCTAATAAACCAGCTGAAATGTCACAGCAGTGTAGGAACCAGGCTGTACGTTACCTGAAACCAGAACTGTGTTAAAAGTGATGCTTAGGAATAAGATGAACATGTTGTGTTCTGGCGAGTGTTTGGTTTTATTGAATATAAGATCATAATGTTGCTGCTCTTTCAACCTCCTCTTTGAGTAAACCCTCCCATAGCCTACTATAAGTACGTAGGTGGTGCCATACTAGTGTTTCCTCCTCCTCTTGACATCATAGTCTGACTCACGGGATGTAGGCTGATGGTGTAAGCCAGCCATTGGTTGTGTACGTCAGGCAGCATTCTCCTCCCTATTCTGCAATGATTCTCTGAATGATTCTCTGAAAATCTCTGTTGCTACAAGAAACAAAACAGCCTCTGAGCATTGCAACTCCCACTACAGAGCTCCGGCTCTGTGCAAAGCCTGGATTACAGATATACAACATACAGGTGCAAGAGGCTGTGAGCCGTTAGTGACGAGATAACAATGTGACGGGGAGGTTTTTGTACCGAGGAGCAGTGATGTGTAGCACTGTGTAGTCTAGCAGCACAGAAGTAAACTGCGCTGCTGCTCAGCGCGAGTCCTCCGATTGTCAGTGTGCAGTTTTGGCCTCTGTCTGTCCCGCCGCCTATCTTCACACCCGCTCCATCCTCTGGATATACGTCGTTATAATACGCATGTCCCAGGAACTGAAGCCGTGTGTCTGTTTGCTTGTACCAGAGGATTCGATCGTAGTTTTGAATGTCGTGGGAACACGTCACTTTGGCTTCTTCTCGCACATTTTGGAACATTTCAGCTGGAGTCTGGTGGACTTTGGAGGAACCTGTTGAAAAATAGACACTTGTAGACTTGCAACTAGAGACGAGGACAAGAAAAACTTAGCAAATAATATATGATTAGGATGATATTGAATGTTCAGAACAACACTGTACAATAGTATGTGGAAAGGAAGATGTGTGTACTGTATATTAAAAAGACCAAAGCTTACATGATACAAAAATAGCAAAAACAGCTGAACTAGCAGCTGTATAGATGTATGAGAGTGGATAAAAACAAGCTATGAAGACATTACCTGACACCAGAATAGAGTTTATAGTCATGCAAATGAATAAAATGATCATTTTGCTTGTTTCTCACTCAATCGGATTAAGATCTTCACCAGCAGTTTGTCGTTCCAATGAATGAAACAGACATATAGAGTATTTCCTTTTTTCTTTTTTAGTAAACCCTCCCAGGTCATGAGGTGGGTGGTGCCATTAACCATCTCTGACACACTCCTGGTTCAGAACACAGATCTGACTAATGATATCCTGATGAAGGAGCACAGGTGTGAGGGGCTGTGTGCTGTTCTGTGGATATGAAAACGTTTTTGATGAGGAGGTTTTTGTACGGAGGCTCAGTCATATGTAGCACTGTGTTAACTAGCAGCACAGAAGTAAACTGCACTGCTGCTCAGTTTGAGTCCTTCAATCGTTAATGTGCAGTTTTCGTCTTTCTTTGCGCTGCCATCTATCTTCACATCTGCATCCTCTGGATTTCCACTTGCATACATGTATCCCAGGAACTGTAGTTGTATGTTTGTCTGCTTGTACCAGAGGATTTGATTATAGTTTGAAATGGTGTGTAAACAGTTGATTTTGGCTTCTTCTCCTGGTTGTTTGAACATATCAGCTGGAGTCTGGTGGACTTGGTCACTGAGAGACAAACCTGTTGAAAAATAACCCAAAACAACACACGGTAAAATGTAGCTACAGCAGAAAATTACAGAAAATAGTATACTATAAACAGGTGTTGTTAAAAACTCTTGATGTTGTTACCTGACACCAGAATATCGTTCAAAATAATGCTGAGGAATATGAGGATCATGTTGTCTTTTGTGTTTGGTAATAATTGTAATGATATGAAAGGTATTGTCAGTCTATCAGTAGTTATACTGATTATTTCCAGCCTCCTCTGTGAGTAGACCCTCCTATCAGCAAACCAACATGAAGGCTTGAGGTGGGTGGTGTCATGTGATTGGGAGGTTTTTGTACAGAGGATCAGTGATATGTAGCACTGTGTTAACTAGCAGCACAGAAGTAAACTGCACTGCTGCTCAATTTCTCGGTCGTCAGTGTGCAGGTCTGGCCTTTGTTTGCACTTCCCTCCATCTTCACGCCAAGTCCGGGCTCTATGTTCGCAAAGTTTGCTAACATGTATCCCAGAAACTGCAGTTGTCCATCGTCCGTTTGCTTGTACCAGAGGATTCGATCATAGCTGTCGATACTGTGTGAACAGTTTATCGTGGTTGTTTCTCCTTGTTTGTTGATGTATATATCGGGTGGAGTCTGGTGGACTTGGTCGCTGAGAGAGGCACCTGTTGGAAAAGCATTAAAAACACACAACGTACAGTCGTGAGGTACGAGAGTCCTCATCAGTGTAAAAGTAGTGTTGCAAGTTGCAGTAGTAATTGCGAAAGCTTTCATTACCTGAAACCAGCATGACATTAAGGGCCATGCAGAGGACAGTAATCATCCTGTCGTGCTTCACGACTACATCCAAGAACATCTTTGTTACTGGTCCTGTGTATTCATCTCTGTATGTGGTCTGAATGCTGGTTACCCTCCCATCAGGAACCTTTTCTTTTTAGTTTGGTGGTTTCGTCATGAATTCTCCTCCTCGTGAACTGCCGCTACACACCACAGACGTGCTTTACTGCCACCTTACGTCAGGAAACAAAATGACAAAGACCTGACGCGAACCCTCAAAACTAACCTAAAGTGGAGGTTTGTCTGAATACAGAATCTGAATATTGCCATTTGGCTTTAATGGCAGACAGTCCAGCCACTAGCTGACTTTCACATCCACGGCGTTACTACAAACCACAAAAAAATCCGACGATGTATATATAGTTCATAATGCAATAATCATTTTAATAAAAGCTCCTGTCAGTCAGTGAATCACAGTGTTACTGGGAGTACTTGTGGTCCTTGAGGTCCCCCTACTGTACATGAGATAAGTAGTTTTGGTGCTTCTAGGTTTTTGTTCAGTGCTCTCGTGTGTCTGTATCACTGTGTTTGCTCACAGCACAGAAATACAAGCCTTTATCTCCTGGCTCCAGATTCTTCACTGTGAACGATCCAGAGTTGGCGTCAGGTTTGGCGGCCGTGAATTTCTCTTTGCTGAAACTACCGAAGTCATTATCTAAGCCGAGTGATGTGAACACTATTAGTGTCATTGATTCTCCCGGCAGCTGTCTGTACCAGTACATCTGGTAATGGTTCTGATCCTTCTTGTGGCGGCAGTTTATTGTCGCATCTTCACCCCTGTTTTTCCACAATACGGGTGTCTGGGTGACGTCGCTTCCATCAGTCAGACCTGTGTGTGTGTGTAACAGTAAGTGTTGGATTCATTTGAGACCATCCAATCAGTTATAATGAGAGCGAAAACATGAAACAATAATGCAGAGGTATAACATTTGATGTTATTGTAAATTACCTGTAGTCCACAGCAGAAACGCTGACAGTATGAAGAGGTTTTGTTTGACGATGACGTCCATGTTCTGCCAGAGTCGCACTGCATGTCAATAGTTGGTCTAAGGGTGTATGAGTGATTCTGTAGGTCCGCCTACTGTTCATCACTGTCATAATGCTACCTGTTTATTCAGACGAGTACGAGGTTGGCAGATTTTATGACGTGATGCATTTTGTGCTAATCCTTAAAACAGAATATGGAACACGATGATGTAAATCTGAACTAGAGGCGCAACTAACAAAAAAAGTCATTGTTGATTAATTTGTCGGTTGTTTTCTCGATTAATTAGTACCAAAAAGTTGTCAAAAATGTCGATCAGTGTTTCCCAAAGCCTGAGATGACGTCCTCAAATGTCCTGTTTCATCCAAAATCAAAGATATTATGTTTGTTTGTTCACAGAGGAGTGAAGAAACCAGAACATATTCACATTCAAGAAGCTGGAATCTGAGAATTTTTACTTTATTTCTTGGAAAAATACTCAAAATGATTAATTGACTATCAAAAAAGTTTGCAATTAAAGGTGCAATATATGAGAATTAGGCTATCTGTTGAATTTATACTCAAAGCAAGGCAGCTTATTACTGGAGGAATAGCTGCTGTCAGCTGTGGCTGCCATTAGCTACTTAGCTCAGTTAGCCACGCAGCTAGCAGGGGTGTGTTGGTGTTTGGTGGTGCTTTAGATTAGACCATTAACCCCAAATATTACACTCTGCACATCCAAGTATTACCGACACTATGTGTTGTTGAACTGTGGGCCTACAGCTCGACCTCAGACGGGGTCAAAGCAGAGTTGAAACGTTTGATAAAATCTTCAAAGCTGCAGGTGCTCAAGAGTCTGAACGTCTCGTTTGTATGGCTGACAGATAAAGGAGAGTTATTGTACTGACGTGAGGGGAGTCTGCAGCACTGTGTCTACTGGCAGCGCAGAAATACACAGCACTGTCGCTCAACGCCAGATCAGAAATGGAGAGGCTCGATTTATCACTGCCATGTCCGTCGAAGTCGAATTTTCCTTTCGCGTCATCCTCGAGATTTACAAGATTTACATTCAGGAATCCCAGGAGCTTCAGAGTTCTATTTTCGTCTTGTTTGTACCAGAGGATACGATCATAATTCGGTATTTTGTGTGAACATTTGATCTCACTGACAACAGATTCCCCGTTTCTTTTAATGATGTCAGGAGGTGTTTGGAAGACACTTTTGGTGTCGGAGGCACCTGTGGAAAAGAACAGATGCTTTTTTTAAATACAAAACAAATTCGGAAAAATATGAGCTGCACATTGTCTTACTCTGTTATAAATACTCACCCTTATTCCCCGGCAGATGAAGGCAACAGAATATGAAGACCAGAAGCATCATTGTAAAGAAGTTTATATGTGAAACTCTATCAGCTCCTTTCAGCTCGAGGGGAACATCACTGTTACAACACAACAAACAGGGGAGGTGTCAGTTATCTTCATCACAGCTTTATAATACTAGGTTTCATTTGCTGAGGTTTGTCTCCCCCTGCAGGAGTCACTAGGTGAAGGTTAAGTGAAGTTGGACCTATAAATAATTCCTCAAAAACAAAAACAGTGTTTGCTTCCTGCTGAGTAGACAATCAGAGTCATCTTCAGTGTTTGACAGAGATAAACAGTGTAACCAATGATTAAACAACGGCTGTAATTTCCGTATATGCCACAAACACAAATCAGGAATGAACAAATCAATCAATAATCTTTATTTACAGTGCGCTTTTTAAAGCAGAGCCATCTTTTAAGATGCATATTGCACATGCACACTGAAACAGGCGGTGTTGTCAAAGTAAGAGACCCGAGTCCTGCTGCAACATCTCATTTGGTTTTAATGTGGCCTAGTCGATCAACAGAAGTTCATCTGCAGCTATTTTGATAATGAATTAATCATTTTTCAAGCATGAATACCAAACATGTCTGTTGTTCTTTCACTCAACCTTTCAAGAATGTAACTAGATTAAGTGATATAGAAAATATCTGTAGTTGAAGCCCTGTTAATATCACATTGACATAGATCCATACATGCCTCTTTTTCATCAGTAATCATGTTTTTTCAGTTATAATGGTCCATATATTTTAGTCAGAGGAAGAGATACATATCATACATTTAAATGTTAAAACGCTTACAAAAGATGTCAACCATTCCATTTTTAGTTTTCAGACAATCATAAGATTTTGTCACCGTGAAGTTATTAAATCAGAATCTATTAGAAATGTAATGCAGTATGTGTAGACGCACAGACTCTTATAGAGCTTCTGCTGTCTTTCCTGAAATAATAATAGATTGTGATGAAGTAATATTTTCCTCTACCTGTTATCCAAAACAGACATAAACATAACGTGAGGAGGTCATGTTTGATCACGTCCATGTTCTGAAGCGTCAGTGTAGTCACAGAGATGTGCAGCGACGCGGGTGGGAGTGGCAGTATCTTCTGTGACGTTCTCTGACTCTCTCAGCTGCTGTGTGAAAACCCACATGATGAATCAAAGTGTAACCCGGAGTATGTGAGATAGCAGTTTTTGTACAGCTATTGAGTGCATCTGCATCACTGTGTCCTGTGGCAGCACAGAAATACAAGCCTTTATCTGCTGGCTCCAGATTCTTCACTGTGAATGTCCCAGTGCTATAGTCGGGTTTGGTGGCGGAGAATTTCTCCTCGCTGAAATCTCCGAAGTCGTGATTTTTTCTGGCAGTTGATGTGAACACTATTAGTTTCATTGTTTCTCCTGGCAGCTGTCTGTACCAGTACATCAGGAAATATTGACCACCCTTGGTGTGGTTGCAGTATAAAGTTGCATTTTCACCCTCGTTTTTCCACAGTATGTCAGTCTGGGTCACGTCGTTTCCATCCGTTAGACCTGTGTGTGAAGCAGTAAAGGTTACAACAGAACAACCTGAACCCAACCTGAAATATAAACATCATTCCTTGTAACGATCCACAGTTGATTTTATTGTAATTACCTGTAGTCCACAGCAAAACGACTGATAATGTGAAGAGGCCTCGTGTAACGATGAAGACATCCATGTTCTCTCAGTCAGAAACTGCCAGAGTCTCGTCAAGTTACAGCGACATGAAGAGCTGCAGGTGGGAGTGTCTCTGCATTACGTGACGTGATCTTGCAAACTGCAATGTGCAAATATAGGCAGTGCTGGAGGTCCCCCTACAGTTCATCACTACCCTGTAGATTATCTGTACCTTTAAGATCAGTAGGCATTTTTGGAGGTGCAGAGTTTGAAATTGTTGACCGGGATGTTTCTTTTTTGGCCATCGCCATCCTGTTTTTTTGGAGCCAGAAGTGAACATAAGTGGAAGAAAAGATGGTCCTGGAGTGGATATTCTAATTCTAATACATATCGTTGACTGCTCTTTACAGAATCCTCATTAATGTGTGTGTCTGTGGCTTTCCAAATATAAATAATGTAACATCCATTCCAACCATGTTCAAACTCAAATACTCCACAATATCATAACAGCCTACAATAGTTTGAGGTTGCAACTTGCCATACTTTACTCTATCGTTTGTTTTACTCTTAATTGGATCATTATTTACTAAATTATCATCATGCTTCATTGAAGAACATTTGAAGCGAGGGATTAAGACCATAAACCCTTAAGAAAACTGTTTACTGAGGTAATAAATCAAGTGAGAAGTAGGGTCATTTTCTCATAAGCTTACATACAGCTGGCCATTAGCCACAAGAATGCAGGTTTAAGGCACTTAAGCATTAGCTTTGCTTTTCAGAACGTAAGTCTTAGTCCATATTTTATAGCGTCAGTGGCTGCAACACTCCTCAGTGCAATCAACTCTTAAATTCTGTTATCCTGCTGTTAATGAGAAAACTTCATGACCTCATTAGACTGCAGATAAACAATCTTTATTTCATACAGTGCCGTGTCAGATGAGGTCACAACGGAGTCAAAACAGTCTTCAAAGGCTGCTTTAGATGAAGTCTGGCTGCAGGTGTTCAACAGCCTGAATATATAGAGAGTTTTTGTATTGACTTGTGGGGAGTCTGCAGCACTGTGCCTACTGGCAGCACAGAAATACACACCACTGTCGCTTAACGCCAGATCAGAAATGGAGAAGCTGGATTGTTTACTGCCTTCTCCATCGAAGCTGATTTTTCCTTTCACGTCGTCCTCGGGGTACGGGGACTTCACGTTCAGTAATCCCAGCAGCTTTAGAGCTTTGTGTTCATCTTGCTTGTACCAGAGAATAGCGTCATAATTTGGTATTTTGTGTGAACAGCTGATCTCGCCGACAACAGATTCGCCAGTTCTCTTGATGATGAATGGTGGATTTTGCGTGACACTTTTGGCGTCGGAGGCGCCTGTGGAAGAAGCAGACAGGGTTTTAAATACGGGAATCATTAACATTAAGTCTTACTCTTTCTGGAATATTATGTGTTCTCACCTTTACCTCCTGGGAGATGAAGAATACTAAATATAAAGACCGCGAGGATCATGTTAACAGCGTTTAGATTTAGATCCTGGCACCTACGTTGCATCGCTGTTAGAGTACAATGAAGAGGGAGGTGTCAGAGAGCGGTCTTCATCATTACTTCTTCTTCATCAGCAGGGAGGGAGGAGTGTTGTCTTCATACTGTGGTCAGTGGATGTGAAGGTTGTCATACTCATTTCATTTGTTGAGTTCTGTTTCCCCCTGCTGATGTGAAAAATACTGTACTCGCTAATAAAGCCGGACTCTTACAGTAGTTTTACAGCAGTTCAGTGCTGCAGTTTGTGTGAGTTTCAAATTATTCTGTGCCCTGATCTCCTCCTGAGTAACATGTCTTCCTCGAGCTTGTGTGATATTTAATTCATTCTCACTGCCATTTATTTTCACAGTTAATCGTTTAATCATCATAAAAAAAAACAGTGAAAAATGCTCATCACAATATCCCAGAGCCGATGAGATGATGTGACAGTCATGCCATCAGTGCACTGAGGTTTTTGTTCAGCGCTCTCATGTGTCTGTATCACTGTGTTTACTCACAGCGCAGAAATACAAGCCTTTATCTCCTGGCTCCAGATCCTTCACTGTGAATGTCCCAGTGTAAGTGTCAGGTTTGGTGGCTGAGAATTTCTTTTCACTGAAACTTCCAAAGTCGTGATTATCTTTCCCGATTACTGTGAACACTATAAGTTTCATTGTTTCTCCTGGAAGCTGTCTGTACCAGTACATCTGGAAATAGTCGTAAGGCTTGGTGTGACTGCAGTTCATTGTTCCACTGTCACCCGTGTCTTTCCACAGTCTGTCAGTCTGTTTGACATCGCTTCCACCAGTCAGACCTGTGCGATAAACAGTTAACAATAACTGAGGTGAACATTTTAATTTGCATAACATAGAACATTTATTGTTTTTTGACTTGTTGTTTAGTATCCCGTGATTATTCTGATCATTACTGCAGAGTACTGGTGCATTTGTACTTCACCTTTCATCAAGAGCAGAAGTAGCAGCACGCTGCAGAGACCATGTTTTGTGACGTCCATGTTCAGAAAGTCAGAGTCCAACACATAACTGCCAGTGAAGTCACAGAGACAAAGAGTTGCAGGTGGGAGTGTCAGATAGTGTGATATGTGGCGTTTGATCACAGCAACTGGGTACATTTGTGCTCCTCGAGGTCCCCCTACAGTGCATGAGATGATGTGACAGTCATGCCAACAGTGCACTGAGGTTTTTGTTCAGCGCTCTCATGTGTCTGTATCACTGTGTTCACTCACAGCGCAGAAATACAAGCCTTTATCTCCTGGCTCCAGATCATTCACTGTGAATGTCCCATTGTAAGTGTCAGGTTTGGTGGCTGAGAATTTCTTTTCACTGAAATTTCCAAAGTCGTGATTATTTTTGCCGATTGCTGTGTACACTATAAGTTCCATTGTTTCTCCTGGAAGCTGTCTGTACCAGTACATCTGGGTGAAGACCGCAGTTTTGGTGTGACTGCAGTTCATTGTTGCACTGTCACCCGTGTCTTTCCACAGTCTGTCAGTCTGTTTGACATCACTTCCATCAGTCAGACCTGTGTGAAAAACCATTAACAATAACTGAGGTGAACATTTTGCATGCAATAGAACATTTACTGCTTTTGTTGTCTTTGCTTATTATATCTCTAAGCAACATTCAAGTCAATAATGCAGTGTACAGATCTTTTTGTAACTCACCATTTGTCCAGAGCAGAAACAACAACAAGCTGAAGAGACCATGTTTTGTGATGTCCATGTTCAGAAAGTCAGAGTCGAAAATATAACTGCCAGTGAAGTTACAGAGACAAAGAGATGCAGGTGGGAGTGTCAGATAGTGTGATATGTGGCGTTTGATTACATTTGTGGTCCTCGAGGTCCCCCTACAGTAGAGCTGCTACACACACTCACTGATAGATATGCCAACAGTGCACTGAGGTTTTTGTTCAGCGCTCTCATGTGTCTGTATCACTGTGTTCACTCACAGCACAGAAATACAAGCCTTTATCTCCTGGCTCCAGATTCTTCACTGTGAATGATCCAGTTTCAGCGTTAGGTTTGGTGACTGAGAATTTCTCCTCGCTGGTGCCGGGTTCAAAAACAGGATTGCTGTTTGTCATTGTGAACACTATTTGTTTCATTGTTTCTCCTGGCAGCTGTCTGTACCAATACATCTGGTAATAGCTAGAACCCTTCGTGTGACTGCAGTTCATTGTTGCACTCTCACCCTGGACTTTCCACAGTATGTCAGTCTGGTTGACATCATCCCCATATATTAGACCTGTGTGATTAACGATGAAGGATTAAACAAACAAATCTTTATAATCAACCAATTTTTGGATGTTATTTTCTGACATAACGTCCATTTAACAAGTGAAAAACATGATCAAAAATACATTTAATTAAACTATCCACAGTTGATTTAATTGTAAATTACCTGTAGTCCACAGCACAATGATTGATAATCTGAGGAGGCCGTAATGAATGATGATAATATCCATGTTGTGTGAGAAATAAACTGCCAGAGTCTACACAGATATAAAGAGCTGCAGGTGGGAGTGTCACTGGATTGTATATGATACTTTGAGCGCAAGTCTTTAAATGGGAGTAAAAGTGGTGCAAGAGGTCCCCCTACAGTCCATCACTCCCCAGTCATGATGACGGAAAGAGTGTATTTGAATGCATGCACATACAGAACATATATACAACTAAATGCCAACAATTAGCAGTTTCCCCTTCCTTCCCTCCCAAGTGAGTGATCTACCTCCACCCTACAAACAAATGAACTCACCTTTTCTTCTGGCAAGAGATTCAACAACTTAAGAACATTTTAGACCAAGACCCTATGGTCATTTGCATATATTTAATAATATATGAATAAACTATGAATGATATATCTGGACTGGCAATAGAAAAGAGAGAAAAAGAGGAAACTGACTATTTATCCCCCACGACTTGAACTTAATCTTAATCTTTTAATCTTTTAGGGCACAAGAGAAGTTAATAATAATAAAAAAAAATACTATCCAAGGACGAGAACATAATGACTGATTTTCATTTTTACTTATATGGAATGAATTGACAAGGATTGAAGTGCAAAACTTATACAAGCATCATATATCATGAATAACTTTAACACTTTTTACAGCGTGCTATTACAGGATCTGAATACTTACCCCACCACTGAGTTTTTGTAATAATTTTTTGATTTAAAAAACAAGCCAAAAAAAACTAATAGCTAAAGATTCCGGGTAGTATTGAAGGCATCACTAGTGTCGTCATGCCATTGGCGACACAACGACTGATGATTGGTTGGCATTGTTCGTTTAAGAACACATCAACCAATGAGGAGTCGCTTAATACAACAAGACCCGCCCTCATGCTAGAGCTTGTTGTGGTTGACTTGGAAACCGTTTCAGCGTCGTCGGTGTAGTTGGAGGATAACATAATCACAGCAGGAAAATACACGCAGTTAGCTTACCCTTAGCTTAGCTCTACCCGGCTTCATAAACAAATGTATGTCAAATTTGGTTTATATCGAACCTCAGACTGTTTGTCGAGGAAGCTAAATCTGTCCTGACCAAGTAAACAACGCCGCTTAGGTTAGCTAACGCTAGCAAGCTAACGTAGCTAACACTTATCAGCCTAGCTTCTCACAAAGGTTTGCTTTTCCGATTGTTTTAGCTTCAGCTGAACAGATATCCACTAATATACGACGCAGATTGTTGCAGTATTTTAGTTTCAATTTCTTAACTTATATGAAACACATAGTAGTTTGGTAATCTAACTGTTGACGGTAAAATAAAGCAAAGTATGAGCCAGTAGTAGTAGATATTTTATGGTGCAACGTTAACCTTAACAACGTTTGGTATTTTCAGAATGAAAGCCTTCCTCCCTGGATTACTCTGCTGCTGCACTCAGAATAAAAGACATTACGGTGCCTGACAATGCAGGCAGGTGAGTGTCAGAAAGTAGCTAGTGATAACACATTGTAAAAATGACCCATTGCAAGTAAAAGTCCTACAATGATGAAACTGTGCAGGAGTATAATCAGCAAAATATACTCTTAAGTATGAAAAGTGATAGTTCTTAGAATACAGAATACTTTTTTCAGAGTCTTATATTAGCATACAGTATGTCATATTAGTGAATTACTATTATTATTTAGATATTAAAGTATAAGCAGTATTGTATGTGCTGTTTGGTGGTTTATTCTACAAAAAGGCACCTTATTTTCCTTTTGTATCATGTTTTGTATCCATGTAAATAAATGTGGTGGACTGGAAATCAAATGGAAATAGAATTACCTCAGGATTGCATTATGTAGGCAAATTTTCCCTTCACCACTGCAGCATGGATCAGTTGATCATTAACCCTTCTGAGTGATCGTATTAAATGTTCTCAGTGTTTTGCCTATTAATGACGGTCTAACCTTTTTTACAGGTGAGAGTGATGACCGGGCAAAGACCCGGGAAAGATTCAATGAAGTGTTCAAGAAATACACTGAGCCAGAGAAGAAAAAGGTGAAGAAGAAGAAAAAGGCTGAAACTCAGGAGACGATTATAGTATGTGTTCTGATATCTGCAAACATCATATCAAACTTTAATGATCTTACAGTTTAAGGTTGAAGTGCCCACACATATTGTATGTTGACATTTCTTTGCTTCCCTCTTCCCTCGCTTCATTTAGCTTCGGGATCTAAAGAAAAATCTCGAGAAGGACACGGAAGATGATGACACCATCCTCCAGAACACATATAACCCCGAAGAGGGCAGCCCTCGCTACACCAAAAATAAACGACGAGAGAGGGAAACAGTGGAAAAGGTTAATGCCAACAACAGTAAAAATCAGGAGGAGATTCGGACTTCAAAAGGCAAGAAGAAGAGTAAGAGGGAGCTTCCCTCTCCCCCTGTACCTGAGGACATCTCGAGTTACATCCAGGACGATGTGGATACTTCCAAGTCTAGGATCGCTTTGAAGCCAGATGATGTAGATGGTGGAAAGGAAACAAAGCGAAAAAGTAAGAAGGATTTATTGTTGCACTGTCACCCATGTCTGTCTACAGTGTGTCAGTCTAGTTGTCATGCAAACAGTGTTCTGGGGTTTTTGTTCCGCTTTCACATATGTCTGGAAATGTGTTGGTAAAGGCAAAGGAGCTACAGAGGCCAAGGCAGAGCGGCAAGTGGAGGACGCAGAGGACAAGCTGCTGCATGAATACCAGCAGCAGATCGTACAGGAAGAGGAGAGGAACTTAAAGAAGACAAAGGTCAAGACTGAGGAAGAGTCTATTGTCTCCCAAAAAATGACGCTAAATAATGACGGTGGGAAGAAGAAAAAGAAAAAGCTGAAATCTGTAAACACAGAGCTGGAAATTGGGTGTGTATATCTGCGAATATGATTTTTAAATTAGTAACAAAGCTACAGGCTACAGTTTTGAGCAACATTTTGAAGCTTTTCTATATTTTGGTCCACTAGGGATCATGATGAAGATGCTGACCAGGACGCTGATGTGGAAAACGAAACAGAATCCAAGGGAAAGAAGAAAAAGACGAAGAAAAAACATGGTAACGGGATGTTTGTTGTCAGCAAAGCTCCCTTTCAAAGTCAATATAATGTATGCTGATTGATGTTGATTTCAATATCCCATTTTTCAGTTGTCGAAGAAAAGAGTGAAACTGACGTAGAAGCTCCACAGAAGCCAACGTTTGATGACAGCCTCGTGCTGGGAGTGTACGTCCACAGATCAGATCGCCTCAAGAACAACCTGCTCATCTCACACCCCATGGTGAAGATCCACGTTGTGGATGATATCACTGGACAGTATGTGAAGAAAGAAGACTGGTGAGAATGGACGCCTACATTACTGTAGTTCACTTTTTAATTACAATTTTATGGTATGTTTACACGTTGGTATTGGTGTTGTGTTTCAATTCCTGAGTACACTCTTTCTTTTGATGCTTGATTGTAACATCGGCACCTCAGTTATTCATGTTAGATAAACCAAGTTGTTGTCTACAGTTATTGTAACGTCAGATTTCAAAGGCAGAAGAAGGTGGTAAAACCTTTGAATGAACACAATACATACTAGTAACCCCCCCAACTGTGTGCCTTCAGTTTAAGTATTTTTATACTTTTGCTTTGAAATAAAACGTCTGTCTTTGTTTTTCATAGCCATCGGCATGTCTCCTCGTTTTATGAGAAAGAGAACGTGGACCACATTCTTCCCATCATGACTCAACCTTTCGACTTCAAGAAGAACAAGTCGATCATCCCCGAGTGGCAGGAACAGATCATCTTCAATGAACGCTTTGGTTATTTTGTTGAACAAAACGATGAAAGCCCCAGAGTTCTGCTCTTCTTCGAAGTAAGAGACACGTCAGAAAGTCACATTTGGCCACTTTTAATGTAGATGTGAGTAACAGTTTATTTAAATGTTTCTGTAAGATCCTGGACTTCATGACCATGGAGGAAGCAAAAGCCAAAGTTGATGTTGACAAGCACGAGCGAGGCTTCAGAAAGATTGCATGGGCATTCCTCAAGGTACTATATTTGGTTTGGCCAATCAGAGAAGAAAGCCTGAATTTGTTTAAATTGCTCTTTTTAATAACTATTTCCTGCATCTGTTAGATTGTTGGCGCGAATGGTGTGCTGAATATCGACAGGAAAGTTCGCCTCCAGCTCTTCTGCCCTCCACCTCGGGCAAAAAGACAACCTAAAACAATTGAGGTGGTCGAGTGGTGGAGGAAGTTCCCCCGAAACAAATACGCATCCACCCTTTATGTCACAGTGAAAGGAATTAAACTCCCTGAGCATGTGAGTTAGCTGCTGCTTTATAGCTGTAACAATTTCTGTATTTTTTTAATGGATACTCCTGTCTCACGTTTCCACTAGACTCAGTAATATGTTGAAGCTGAAACATTTTTTTGGTTCTGCAGGTGGACCCCAGTATACGGTCCATGATGGCTTTACAGGAGGAGAGGGGAAGCACCTCTTACAGTGAACTGCAGAATGAAGTCACCAAGAGAAGCCTGACGCAGCCACTAGACAGCAAGCCGCCGGTCTTGAGATGGAGCAGGCTGCCTGGACAGGTTGGTGGAATTGTATTTCCTCAATAAAGTTATTCTTCTTCTTCTGTCATGTTTCTGTAAGATTAAATACTTCACTGTGGGTGGGAGCACTTATACATGCTGAAAAGTAATACTCTTTATTTGAGCTTAGTTGGGATCTCAAAGCAGAATTACCTCAATAACATTTAAGAAAATATTGTATGTAACCACAGCTGTTGTCGGGCAAAGTATAAAAAAATATGAAATGTCCGTATTTTTTGGACCCAGACTGAAACATGATTGCATGAGCATCACCAGACTCTTTCTGTTCAAGGCCTGTCAGATTCCAAACAAACCCATGCTGTCATTCCGCGGCGGTCAGATGGGCTGCTTCACAGTGCTCTTCTCTCATGCCGGGACAATACTGGCTGCTGCTTGTGCTGACAGAGACACTTTCCCTGTTGTAGGTAAGCAACACCTCGTCTGTGTAAAACTGCCCCTGCTGATGTTCCTCTGTGACACCTCAGCAGAAATATACAGCTCATTAAACTCGCTGTTTATACGCTGTGGTCATGAACGGCTCTCCGGAGGACATCAGGAGGAGACATCAGGCATATACAAAGAAATATATAAATGAATTGCTCAAAAAATAACCTATTGTCTTGTTTCAGTGTATGAGATTCCCTCTGGCAAAGCTCTGGCTGCCTTTCGCGGCCATCTGAAAATAGTCTACGATCTCTGCTGGTCCAGAGACGATCGGAGACTTTTGTCTGCCTCTTCTGACGGAACTGTCAGGTAAGTTTCCGTTTGTCATATTTAAAAAGGAAAGCGGCAAGTGCACGACTGTCTTTTGTCACTGCCGGTGAATGAATTGCTGTTTTTTGCAGCACCTCTTGGGGGAGCAAGCCCTCCTTGTAGTAAAAAGCTCACTATGTCTTTACGTCAGCAGTGACACAGCATGTTTGGGGCTAAGTGGTGACACACTGACTCAAAAGAATTATTTAAAGAACATTCCTCGATGCACAAAAGAGCGTTTGCATTATTCAGTTGTTATTGCTCTCGTTCCTCAGGGAGTGGAATGTGGAGAGGCTTCTCACAACGGCCCAGAAGGTGCTTCCTCATCCGTCCTTTGTGTACTGTGCTCAGTACCACCCCACGGCCCAGAACCTGGTGGTGAGCGGGGGCTATGACTCTGTGATACGAGTGTGGAGGCTTGATGTCGATGATGTGAACGGCCAGCTGCTGCAGGAGTTCGAGGGTCACAGCAGTTTCGTCAACACAATTTGTTTTGACTCTGAAGGTAGGAATTATATTTATTATTTATGCCTTTACCATCCGCGATTCAACAAACTGCGGCGCGCTGTTTATGAAATGTGAGGCTTGACTTCTTTTGTAACATGATGGAAGAGTGTTGTTCTTCTCTCTCAGTGAAGTTTATGTTCCTTTTGATGTGATCAGGTAGAAGAATGTTCTCCGCCGACTACACAGGCCTCATCATTGTGTGGAAAACTAAAACTAATGACGGCAGGCAGCGTCAGCCATCTCAGCGCTGGAGCATAGAGAAGGTACGGGAGGAAAAATGTTCTAATGTTTGATGTGCATGTACACATACAGTTGAGTTTGAAACGTGAAGAAATTTTAAATTCTGCATGTTTTCTCTCTGCAGAAAATCGAGGAGAGTGACCTCAGAGGTGTCTCCATCAACATGCTGCAGCTCCATCCGAACGGCCGGTGCCTGCTCATCCATGCCAAAGGCAGCGTCCTGAGGATGATGGACCTGAGAATGTAAATGAGATGATGAAGCATAATGTAGAGATGTGTTCATTCTCTTTAATACAGTACAACTAGATGGTACGCAGCTTGTCAAATAGGAGAGAAAACAGATGAAAAATATGTACGCTATATAAAACCATGTAACTCCTTTCAGTCTGGCTGTGAAGAAGTACAGTGGAGCCATAAACTACAGAGAGCGGATCTACAGCACTTTCACACCATGTGGGAACTTCCTCTTCTCTGGCAGCGAGGACGGGATGGCGTACGTCTGGAACACATACACAGGTGTGAATCGTGTTTATTTCTCTGTAACAAAGAAGCCGGGTGGCTCTTCACAGTATTCTGCGCATTTCCTCCAGCTGTCGGTCTTGTCGTCCTCTCAGGTGACCAGGTTGCAGTCTACTCGGAGCTCTGTTACCGCACCGCTCTCCACGGCGTGGCCTTCCACCCTCACGAAAACATGGTGGCCTTCTGCGCCTACGGTCAGAGCCAGCCCATCCACGTGTACATGTACGACCGCAAAGGTTTGTGAAAACACCTGAATTGTTCATCGGTGCGCTCAGACCCTTGCGGTGTTAGCTCAGACTGTGTGTGTCATGCCGTATCACGCAGCCTCGCAGCTGGAGATGCACAATATGAAAGCAGCGTCGACTGTCAGCAGAGCAGCTTCTGTGGACACCAGAACCATCAGAAACACGCCTGACCCCCCCGCGCTACAGGACACACCTGGTGCTTTGGCCCTGGATCAGTTCGCCCAAGCAACGAGACTTTCACTGAAAATGCAGTATGTGAAGGAGCAGCTGGACTCCGCACTAGTAAGTACTCATCCTTTATTGCTTTTACATGATTAAACATAGAAATAAAGAAATCTAGCGTTCTTTCATTTCCTTTTCAGGAACCACATCCAAGGTTTTCAACGTCTGGATACATGAATGAGCCGGGTACTGTATGTTTTTTAACTTTTGTACAGTTTAGTTTAACAAACATAATGTGCTGCATTACATCTCGACCAACCCACGTTAATCCTACGCTGTCTCTTTATTTACACAATGAATAACCTGTCTGTTGTGTGTTTTGGTTTGCAGACAAAATGGGGATTACTCACACAGGGAGGAGTCTGACATTAGATGCTGGCCCAGTGAGTGTTTGATCAGTCTTCCTTAAACACACCTTTGTATACTCACGTCTTTATTCAGGTCATAGATGGTGATGTGACGGGCTCCTTGTGCCAACACTCATTTTGTTCTCTAATCTCTTAACCAGCTTGTTTTTGGGTTTCCTCAAGTGCTGGGGAAGGAAATACCACAACAATCTGTAAAAGTCTGTAGACTGTGTTTAAATAATTAATTGGTTTGCACAGCATTACAGAAGTGCTGTTGGTTTTTCAGGTTATCCTGCTTTTAATTCAGTCTTGACTTCTAATTGACCTCTGCACTGCACATTAAGCTCTTACCAGAAAATTGCATCAGGAACCCCTGAAGGTCTTCACCAAACTGAAAGTAATCATTAATTTACTTTTCTAAAATGAACCAAAGTGGTATGCAACTCACGTCCAACTTTTTTCGTTTAAGACGGGATTAAACGCTTCGTTACCTCCTCCGTCTTTCCTGTCGCCGCACTCCAAGCTGCAGCTGTCTGGTTCTCTGGCGGAGCAGCTTATCCCCCAGGCGGCTCTTAGCACCCAAAACCGTGAGTGGCTTGTGCAGTTAATCACACTGTTACGTGTCTTTGACCAATGAATGGTTTAACTGCAGCTCCCTGATACTGCGAGGTCAAATAGTTTCTAAGATTATTGCTGCACAGCGTATAGCATGTGGTTACCAAATGCTCCCAGCATTTCAGTGTAGAGTCTCTCGAAGCATGTTCACCATACACAGAGAGAAAGATGGACCGCTTGTGATTTTCACATGTGTCCGTAAGTGATCTCTGTAAACGAAAGTCTCGTGATACAGTTCAAGATTGAATATTCATTGTTCTTTTCTTGTTGTTTCAGGCGGGTTCAGTCCAGTTGATCAACGTCTGAGAGGAGCTTCATCTTACAAGCAGTCGGTAAGTCTGTTAAAGGTGCAACTGGAAGATATACGACGTTCTGGACCTGTGCTTTAGGAATTGTTAATAAGCTAATAGGGTCTGCAACAAAGCATACATCCATTTAAATTGCTACTCCAGGATTAAACTAAAGTTCTTTTTCCTCCCTCAGACTCTTGCCGACCCCCTACCCTCAGGCCTCCGCGTGGAAACAGACTCTCCTCCTGTTCAACAAGTCGTGAGTATCCACTGCAGCTGTGAGCTCCGTCACATGCAGTCTCCCCACTCCTCGTATTCAACCCCTCCACCTCTGTGTTCCTCCTCCAGGTTGTCTCGCTCGGTAACTACAAAGCGAATCGAGCGGATGAACTGACCGTACGCCGCGGCGATGTCATCCAAGTGCTGTACAAAGACAATGAGTGGTGGTGGTTCGGCCGTCTGGCCAATGGGCAGCAGGGATATTTTCTTGCTTCTCATGTAGCAGATCAGAGTAAGTGGATTACATTTTCCTCGGATGGTTTTCATTCGTGTATATAATGTAATTAATGTATAAAACAATTTTTTTATTGTAGTAGATTTTAATGAAGAGGCGACTCAGTCTAACACAGCCTTGTCTGAGGGGACTGTGGAGAGGTCAACACCAACCAGGGTAAGAAGACTGAGTGAAACCGTGGCATCTGTCTTGTGAATCACAACTTTCTCAGTTTCATTATCGGCTAAAAGGAGTCGAAGGGTGTTCTCTGTTTCTGCTTGGTGGAAGTGATACTACCTTTCTTTTGGCCTTAAAACTCCCTGTGAAGGTCTGAATGGTGGCTTTTAAAGGCTTGATGGTATCTGATGGTACCTGTGGTCCACATTAAAAAAAGAAATGCCTGCAGACTGCTGTCTTGTTCCCAATTATTTTTTTTATTGTACATAATACACAGCATCTTGCTAAATGCTCAGTATGCTCCAAACAGCTGAAATTGTGACAAATACGACTTCCATCCTCTTATTATTTTTTGGTGAAATCAAGATAAGTCACGAGCCACTAATTAGCTTTCAGTGTGGGTGAGGGAGGATTAATTCATTTTTCAAAAATGCATGATGGTTGTGGTCTGTCGTACAATATCTGTAAGGTACGATTCCTCTCCTGTCTTCTCATAGAGAAGTTCTGTCTTCATTTTTTTTTCTCCTTCCCGACTTTTACAAGGTGTCTGCTGCCGTCAGTTCTTCGGGGGAGCTTATGTTTCTTTCTGAGCCGAACCTCTCTGACACCGAACCTGAGTTGACTGATGCCAGGTAAAAGCGGAAACAGGCAACTTTTCATCTTTCTCTCCTCATTGTGACTTCCTGTCGCGTTATTGTCGGTGCTGCTATTGCAAAGACAACAATAGCATCCTGGCTACTGTCCAGTCCAAAAAACAATCCCAATTTGACCTAGAAACGCTGATCTCAGTGCTTTGAAAAGGCAGAATAAAACACCCAGTTGTAATAATAAGTAGGTAGTAGTATAAGTAGTAGTAAGTTTTATTACGTACTGGGAACAGACTTTGACCCAACACCAGAGCGCTCTCCATCCAGACTCACTCCTGTTTAACCTCAGTTCCTGTCACTCTCCCTCTTCACCTTCTTTGCCTCCTCCATCAGCGCGGTTCTTTTTCTTTTGCAGTTTAGAGTTTCCACAGTTCCACAACTGGACAGTTTAGAATCCTCCTGATCACTTCACGAGGCTCCATGTGTTGTTTTTCATTAAGAATAGCAAGATTACACAGGTTTATGACTGACGCTTCTGTGGTTTAGGACTAATGAATACTGATGGTGAACTATGGTTTCCCCCCCACCCGCAGATCGAGAAGGAAAAAGAAGGTGAAAAAGTCGGGAGGGGCTTCATTTTCAGATGCCTCAGAGTCGAGCAGGAGAGGCAGGTCAACAGACAGACCTCTCCCGAAGAGACCGACAGGCCGGACTAACGGTGCCTTTGAGCCTGAAACGTAAACCCATGAACACCTGATTTGTTTCTCTATTCTTTTATTTATATAAAATAAATTTTTGTAACGGCAATAAACTTCGCAGGAGTTTTGTTTTTTATATTCAACAGTCGGCATGTTTATATTCTGTATTGTATTTAATACAGGTTGACTAATGAAATGTTGTAAATTGTAAATGAAAAATTGTCTTCTCTAGTTTATTTTGTATGTTTTTGAATATTTAATGATGTGAGCACAAATTTAATATTATGCACATCATTTACAGATGATATAGAAAGCAACATTTCTGTAATACCACAGTTATATTTTATTAGCCTGTAAGAGATTGAAGTTTGCACGTGACACAACTGTAAAAATAAAACGTGTTCATTTCTAAATGTTTTGTTTTTCATCCTTCTATGAATCACATGTAAAGTCTCACTTTTCATATAGTCATACTGGAACGCAACATTTTTAGTAAAAGTGAACATTATAGTTGCACTGAGAGTGAAGTCAAGCGTGCACAAATCATTAACGATAGAAGGTATCGGAGTACAGTATAAAGATAATTCATGACATCTCTTAAAAATTATTAAACATTTTAAAAGAATCATTTGAGCTGGTCAATTGCAGATGCATGTACACTAATGTTACTGTGTGGTCATCAATGTAAACGTAAATCAGTGAGTTGTCCAGTGCAGATTTCTTCTGGACGTCAGACACCAACGGAGCACAGAAGTTGACTCGGGAGAGGCAGTCTTTCCTCAGCTTTTATAATAATTAGGAACAATACATTCAATTTGTAACAGTCACAAGAATACATATGATCTCTTTCAAAACACTATTCCGATCAGCTCCACCTCCATCTCATGATACACACACGCTTCAATCATTGTCGAGTGTCATACGTCAACCTGAGATCAAAACACCAACCCCCTTCAGGATGAACTCCTTAAGTTCCTTCCTGTTAATTTTCACGGCACATTAACCCGCAAACAATACACAAACACATCCATTCACACTCTGCAACCACAGAGGTGGCACAAGACAGAACTCACGTTGGAAGCACAACAACAATAAGATTTGACTTTACCTTAAATAATAATAATGTATCTATTATTATGTTTCATATGTCAACACAATATATCAAAATAAGAAGGGACACTGGAGAATTTCTCTCACAGTATATAAATGTATTAATCTCAAGATTCTAATATCAGCAGGATACTGATTAGTTATAATTGGAAATTATTACTAGCTGTACGGAGCCATTTTGTTTTATTTTAGTTGTACGTTTTTAACATTTTACAACAAGTCTCCAGCTACTTCAGTTTTTCAGGAGAAGGCTACAACTCTGTTTTGCTGTGAAGCTCCAGAAATGTTTTGTGGACAACTAAACCTTCATCCGACTCGACATGACGGTGAGTAGATTTTTGAGTGAACTGTTCCTTTAATCATCATCATGCCACTTGTACGCACTGCAGAGGAATGGCATTGATGGGAGTGAATAAATAGAAAGGTCTGACATTGATATATTTACTGTTTTTATTCAAATCAGTTTAACGCATAAAAAAAAAAAAAAAAACATAAAATCACTGACCACAGTGAAGATGCGCGAGTACCATGAGAGGTTCGCTGTCACCTGTCTAAACACTCAACTTGCTCCCATCTGTCATGTTACTACGACTGGTCGGAAAATTCATCGACATAAAAGCCACCTCATGTGACGTCGAAAAGTAAGACCATTAACGCAGCAGAAACAAAAGGCACATTCAGTTTGTGATCTGGACTTAAAATGTCCTGTGATTTCCAGTGGTTAACCTCATGTTACAGTCATCATCTACAGTGCAACTTACACATCAGCGCACATACGAAATAAATCTATTTAAATCTAAAAGTACCTACTTTTAAAATCGGTGACACTGTCGTACCAGAATTTTAAGTTCAAGGCACACGGAACGGGGTAACTTTCTTCTTTTCCTGTGCGGAGTGTGCGGCATATCTGTTCATCGGCGGACGTCGGTACATTCAATGCTGTTAAACACGAGTTATCAAAAAAAGTGTTGAGCTGTCTTTATGCAGAACTGACTCCAAACTATTTTTTCAGGCACTTTTTTTTTTCTGTAACGTATCGTAAAATCATTATCCTCTCTCAAACACCGACAATGGTTCATCAAAAATATCGAAATGCAATTAATGACTCGAGTAGCTTGGAGGCTAATTTCCCACAAGCGGCTGACACTTCTCGTCCTCCCCGCACGCTGCGAGCGCTTCATTCAGCCAGGAGAGGAGTGCTTTCATCCTTCCGCCGACTTTCTTCTCGAGCGCTTGAATTCAAAACAAAGAGTTAGTGTTAGGAGCGGCACAGGATTTAGATATCCCTCGCCGTGTGTTTTAAATGCGATAAGCTGAGGGTTAATGATTACCTTTGCTGCCGCGGGCGTTCGTAGAGATAGCACAGAGCGAGGAGAAAGGCCTGAGGACAAGAGTTGTTCTTTGAGTTTCGTGTGTGTGACCGCTCAGAAAGCAGAATGACACGCTTCTTTTTCCATCAGTCTTCGGGGTGTGTTTATCCTCCGAATGACTTACAGGCCTGGAATCACTTTTCTCCATCGCTTAAATAAATGACGTGCGACTAAAGAGACAACTTTCACGGCCTTGTCACACTGGCAACTGAAAACCTTTCTGGCATGGTTACCTAATCCTTTATACTTGATGATGTATGGTCCTAACGTGTGAATGGGATCTTTCAAATCACAAGAAGACAATAAAAATTGCTCGTGACGTTCGAACAAAACCGATACTTACCGCTAGGAACGCCAAGCCTCCTTGGACGACAGCTGCCCACTTAAAGCTCAGATGTTGTGTGATGAGGCCTCCCACCACTGGGCCATAAAACATCCTGGGGAAAAAAAAATACACATTTCCACTTTAAAACCCAGAAGAAAACATTAAGAATCAAAATCACAGGAAACCAGCGCAACAATTAATTTCATAGTTAGTGTATTGTCAACCGGCTCGACCTCACCCTGTGGACCAAACTGCCCCAAACAGTCCAGAGACCATTCCAAGAGTGCTCAGTCCCTCTTCATATCCGAGGTCACTACACAGAGGAAACAATGTGCAGCGCGTGTTTCACCTTCTGCTCAGGTCATGAACGTAAGGGCGCAACATGTGAAGCCACTCACTATGCACATCCGATGATCTCAGGGAACGTCGGGATTGCAGTCATACCCAGAGAAAACCCAATTACGCCGAGCATGAGGACCAGCAACCACAGCTGGCTGCACACGCAAACAAACAAAAACAGGAATAAAGCAGAGAACAAGCGTAGTTTCAGAAATGTGGTAGCGTTCCTTTAGCGTAAAGAGTCGCCGTAGTTTCACCTCGGGATGTAAAAGAAGGGAGCGGGGCCGAGGAAACAGAAGCCAGTCGCAGTTGCGAGACCTCCGATCACCATGAACCAGCTCCTGGTGGCCTGATGAACACCAACACACACACACACACACACACAAGGGATTAACTGTACAGTCTGAATAACAAGCCTGCAACTAAGAGAGAGTTATCCATGTTTGCTTCAGTACTCACAGGATATTTATCAGTGAAATA
>OMLP01016719.1:18040-30717 GCA_900302685.1 Spondyliosoma cantharus
GGGGGTCGCTCCGTGACCTTAAACGCCAGCGCTCCCACTGTGGAACTGCTCAATTAGCCTTGGACGACAACAACGACAACACAAGGGGGGCTCACACACACACACACACACACACACACACTGTGCCTACACTTAACAAGAGACGCAGCTAATGCATCAGACTGTATTCGCCATCCGAGAGTGGCGTCGCACTCTTGGCCTGTGTGTGTGAAATTACGTGAGACTCGTTAATTAACCTGTTTGTAGGTGTTCTGACATTTCATGCTTTAATACCATCAGCAGCAGCGTAAACAATAAATAATTTAAAGCTGCTTTAATCCATTTCTAACCACTAGGGGGCGGAAAAACACACAGCAGGCTCACTTTGGTGGAGACTGACATTGTTTAGACTTTGTTTACTTTTACATCCAGCAGACACAAGACGTGCAACTTCAATATATTCACTCTTCTGCTGCTGAAACTATTAGCGGCTAATTGCTCAGCTATCTTCACCAATTAGCCACTTTTCTCCGACTGCCACTCGGTGCCGGCAGGTAGAATAAATGTGTGTGATATAATGTGTGGCTAAGTGTTTGGACATTTTTATGTTTTAGTATCATTAGCAGGAGTCTAAAAACAACTTTAAAGCTCCATTCGTCAATTTCTAACCACTAGGGGGCAGAAAAAACACACAGCAGACTCACTTTGGTGGAGACAAACATTGTTTAGACTTGTGTTTTTGCCAACATCAACTGCTTTCACATCCAGCAGACTTCAATATTCACTGCCTCTGTTTTTGGGAAACTATTAGCGGCTAATTGCTCAGCTATCTTCACCAATTAGCCACTTTTCTCCGACTGCCACTCGGTGCCGGCAGGTAGAATATGTACTAAGTATCTAAGCATCTACAAGTGTTATGACATTTTTATGTTTTAGTATCATTAGCAGCACTTTAAAACAAACTTTAAAGCTGCATTCGTCAATTTCTAACCACTAGGGGGCATGAAAACACACAGCAGGCTCAGTTTGGTGCAGAGTAACGTTGGTTTGACTGATGCTTTAGCAAAGAATCGGCTACTTCTTGCTTTTCGACTCCCGTTTATGTCTGCCTTAAGAAGTGTAAGTTCAACATTCGCTATTTTTTGCCTCAGGTTTTGTGAAAGTATTAGCTGGTAATTGCTCAGCTATCTTCACCCATTAGCGGGTTTTCTCTGCCATTTGGTGCTGACAGGTTGAATAAAATTAGTTTATCAAAGCTTCTTTTTTTTTTTTTTTCCCGTGGAAACAGCTGCCCACAGGGGGCTAATGAGAGCGGCTCAGTCGCGGCCACACTGTAGCTGCGTGGGCTTTAACAAAAAAACTACATTTTTTTTAAAGAGCCTTTAAAAGCTCCTTGGAGCTGTAGAGTCGGGTGGTAATTTTCTCTGATTTCAGCAGGTCCGATCGCCTCGCCCCCCCCTTTTCTCCTCGAAAAGTCGTGTGAAATTCAAATCTCGAAAATCATGCAGGTTAAAAAGTATCTCAGGCACCTGTGTCGTTGTGTAGCAGCGGTTGTGTGTGTGTGTGTGTGTGTGCTCCGTCAGGTGTCGGCGAGTTCATATTTGCTGTGCATGCAGCTCACACAGCCATTGTTATGATGGCTGACCAATAGTTCACCCCTTTGCTCTAAGCATTCTCTTCCAATGTGTAAGACAGCGAGAGAGGATGAACAAAAAAAAAAAAAAAAAAAGGCAGCAAGGGAGAGAAAAGTAAAAGGGCGGCGGTGGTGGTGGTGGTGGGAGAGAGACGGAGGGAGATTTGGGAGAGGTGTGCTGAATTCCAATGAGCAGCCTTAGGGTCAGCGATAGAAATCCATGTCTGTTCTGACTAAAACATTGCAGCTGTCTGCGCTCGGCGTACACAGAGGAGCACAGAGCCGCCATTACTAAATAAACACAGACTCCACAGTGATGCTGCTAAACAAACTAACAAGTCAGCTACACAGGGAAAGTAAACTGGAATGAATTTGTACTTTCAAAAAAAAAAAAACAAACAACGAATACAAATAGGAACACGCATTTCGGGTTCGCAGGTGTGAGCGTGCGCGTGCGCGCGCCGATAGATGCTCCGGCTTTGTTTTGCGAAAAAGAGGCCCGAGAGGTAGAAGAGCATGCAGACGCTCACATACGAACGCACCGAACAAAAGGTTGTGTGTTGCAGCTGCATCCCACTCAGATCTCTGACACACAGTCTCCCCCGTTACACAGAGCAGCACGTATCACAGCTTTAGTTTGCTCATACCCCCCCCTGCCCGCCCGCCCGCCTGCCTGCTAATGCTCAGATCGGGGTGCTTTTCTGCCTCCACACACACACACACACACACACACACTAACGGTGACATGCCAATATCAGCGAGGCTTCTCGTTGGCAGTGGTCCCGGCGTGGGCATGACTGCTTGGCGGTGTTTGTCTAGTCCTAATCTGACTCCACAAGCTCCACCGGCGGAGAGGATTTACACTTAATAGAATATTTGGGGCCTTTTTTTTTTTTTTTTTTTTATTGGTCGGACCTTACACGCAGAATCCTATCTGATGAGCCGCGTCTTAGAAGACAGGAAGGGGCTCAGACTCAGCCAGGGCCGTGCGGCTGGATGCGTACGTGCGCTCTTTTTGAATGAGCGCACCTGCCGGAGTGCGCGTGAGGACACGCCGAGCCCTCGAGGCGAGAAATCCCAGCGCTATCTGGGACTATTTGGATTGTCGGAATGCGTTGTTCTTGGAATATATTCGCTCGCTTAGCCGAAAACACCTTGACGTTGCGCGTCTGTCCGCCCGAGTGTGTGTGACAGCGACTTTAGCAAGGTGTGTTTAAAACCCAGCGCTCACTAAGCTGATGGAGTGGAAGAGGCTTTGCATATATTCACTCGCGGGCTTACCGATCATTTAACGGGAATTGCAGGCCGCTAAATGAACGGACTGAGACTGACAGGAGGGAGAAAAAGGGAGTGAAAATGGGGAAACAGAAAAAAAAAAAAAAGGGACATTGTGTCACAGCGTGCGAATGAAATTAAACAGCCCAGTGTTACATTTAAGAGATTATCTTGTTAGGTGCATGTAGACATAAGCTACCAGGATTGAGAGAGAAGAGTTCGCGGCGAATGAATGAATGAGTGGCTGAATGAATGACTTAACAAAGCGCCGACGTCCCGACAGAATAAGAGCCGAGGATTTCCCGCCTGCCAATCGGAAATTAAGGAGCCATTCAGAGAAGTGATGAATGAACGTCTTTAAATTCGCAAGTCACTGGAGGCTTATCTCGCCCCTGACGCCGCTGTAAGATTGCCGAACCCTGACTCGCGCTATGCATTTTGTTTGCTCGACACAAGAGGCGACTTTGACGGCGCCGATCGAAGACGACCCGGCAAAAGAAAAAGACGTGGACGTTCAAAAGTGACTCTCGATGGACGTATTTCAATCAGACAATTAAAATCTTTTTTTTTTCCCCTAACACTGTTTCTGGTACATTATTCATGAACTAATGAGCCTATATATAATGATATGACTCATAAATTCTAACCTAATGATGCAGTCGCAATAAAAAAAAAAAAAAGAAGTCAGTTCCTACTTGTAAGTTGAGTTTGATGATCTGCTCGGAGGGGAGGGTGATCTAAGTGAAGTGATATAATCAAAAACTGATAATGAGATGCGCTGTCAGGGAACGATAGTTAAAGATATGAGATAATGAGAAAGCCATTTGATACTGGATCATTAACATAACACTGTTCTCGAGTGACTTCATCATTATCTACAATATGGTCCTCAGCTCAGAGCGAGACATGGGCGAGCTAACGGATTCTCCATATACTGATTAGCAGATGCGTTTCTTTTCTTGACAGTCGAAGAAAAGAAGACGTGAACTAAGATGTTTTCCCTGTAAACATAATGATGTTTTGAGCATGTTTGGTTACCTACGTTGTCTAAATTTAGCACCGTTAGTGGAAAATATTCAGGTATTTCATCTAAATCGGGTCACACAGGCCGACTGGATCATAATTTATGTTGAAATTACCCCGAGGATTTAAAGAACCACTGAGCGCTAAACCCTGCGAAGATAAGTACGTATGACAACACGCAACTTAGTGCTAAATACTCAGCAGCGACCAAAGCATCGTGCTAGTTTAATTCCCAAGTAATTACTGACCAAACCTCTGTATTCTGCATTTAATGACCAAAATACTGAAACTGTCTCATTAGCCCCTCCCTCTTCCTGGTGTGTTTACAAGCCTATATTGCTCCTTCACCAGTTAACCCTCACCTGTGTTTCTCCACCTGCGCCTCCACCCCCCTCATCAGTTTGGGTTGTATTTAAGTGCAGCCTTTAGCTCGGTCTTCGGTCGAGTCGCCCGCATTTGGGTCCACCTTGTCCGCTTCAGTCGCTGCGTTTACACGCCACATCGTCTCTTTCTACTTCCGGCTCACGGCCCCCTCGAGCCTGCGCAAAACGCAGAGTCCGAATCCAATCTGATGGAACGTACACATGCACGAGTAATGCGACCATCAGTCGAATAATCTAGGGGTCTTAATTCGACGAGGGAAATCCGATCCGGTCCGATTTTAGTCAGACTAACCCAGTAATTCGGTTTTCTTGAGTGTCGCGTGAACGCACCGACTGCGACACTCATCGCAAAACAGCCTTTATATGGCTTCGTGTGGCGTTTGAGTGGCTGAAGACATTCTGGGTTTATACCTCAGCCTCGTACATGTGCTCACTGTTCTGTCATTTACCCAAAAAAAGCCAAAATCTTAACATAAGTTGCAGCAGATATGAGGTTCCTGCGAAATGTAGGACTGTGCAGTTCGGACATATACATTAATGTAACCGTCACTTTCTTCTTCATGAAACAAAATGGGATTCTAACCCAAAAAAAAAGAGAGAGCAAACAGGAGACGTTTGCACGGACTGCTGAATGTGATGAGAGAGCGGTGTTTACTCTGCCAGCCAGCGTCTGTGTTCTGTTCTGCAGACCGCAGAGATTCGGGTCGGGATATTTTAGAGGACACATCCATCGTGGACGTGAAGGACAGTATGGCAGCATTCGCCAACTTCAAAGGGGACAATTCCCTCCACAGCTGACGGCTGGTGACAAGGCTGGACGCTTTTTTTTTTTTTTTTGGCAGATAACTTGGCCACTGGCACATAAATAATTGTTTTACAGGCTACCAGGAGAGCGACGGCTTTGATTTTGGGAACAGCAATATGTACATGAGACATCCTATAACGGCAGATCCATCACTAGTCTGTTCTTTACGCCCTCTCTTCAGTTTTCATTCGCTTTCCAGTTACGTTTTCTGCCAAACAGAGTGAGACGAGCTCTCCCCGGGTGACTTTATGAGACCGTTCTGTCGGTTTCGACAATCAGAGGATCCTTTGCTGATTCTTGGTTACATCTGCTCAGAGAAAGAGGTGTAAAATAAAGACTTATAAAGACTGTTTTCTGTAGGCCAGAGGGCAAAAAACAGCACAATTAGAGCAGGCAATTAACAGACGTTAAGTTGGAGGGCATGAAGCGGGCTGACGCTGAAACGAGACCTGCGCTGCTCGTTTCCAGATCTATACTTTTATTTTGGGACTTCACTTTGCCCTTTGCGCCTCAGGTCATCCAGTCTGAAATAATCCATTTACATCCTGCCACCCCAAAAAGCCCCCTTTCGTCTGATTGGACAAAATTCCAGTCGCCTGCTTCGGAGCCAGTTTTCATAGCGGCCAAACCGACCAAACACGGTCGCATGAAGCACTGGGGGCGCAAAAAATAAATACTTTTTTCCCCATAAGCTAACGTTTTGAAGGAGGCGTCTTGTAAACCAGTGGATCCGTTTGTTTCTCACGTCGCAGCCCTCGGCACAAAACGACTCATTCGGTCCAAAAGTCTAGAAGAGCTGCGCGATTAAATTATCGCTAGTCAAGTTAGCCCGGGCGCTAAACAGGAAGTGCAGAAGTCTCCGGCGCGCACGCTCTACAGGCCCCGCAAGCTACGCGGAAGACAGTCGAGTCATTTTGGATTTACATTGCTTTTGCTTACCCGCACCTTGCAGCCACTTAGAGAAAACTAAGCGGACGGGAACGTCCCTGTAAACGTGACTCACATTCGGTCTTCACAGATAACAGAAAACAGCGACGTGCATAAACGGTCCCTTTTCGTCCCCTCTTGTTTTTATTCAGGGTTCTCTATTTATATCATATAATCTAAAATCCCAGAAGCTTTGCACAGGAAGTGGCACAGTATTTAAAAGGCTCAGATCGGGAAAAAACAAACAAACATCTGTTTTGATTAATTTTCCTCGATCGTGTTTTTACTCTTCTCCTATTCAAGGGTATACAAATGGAATGCTGGTTTATTCAGTTTAAGTAGGGGCCTTTTATCTTTCGCTGCAAATCTACTCTTCGCTCGTACTACGACCTCGGCTCCATTATGTGGCTCAAGGGGAAAAAAAAAAACAAACAAAAAAAATACCTTAATGGGCCTTACTTTTCCCCTCCCCCTTTTTTGTGGCGTATCTATATACGAATCTGAGCGTCTCCGGCGGGTGTCCTCGAATGCAACGTAAAACTGTGTACATATCACGAAACACAATCACCTGCATCAGCTGAAAAAAACCCCCCCAAAAAAAAAAAACGGACGCACGCAAACGCTGAGAGAAATAATGCTCTTCACCTTCACACACACAAAAAAAAAAAGAGACAGCATGCAGAGAAAGAAGAGGGAGGAGAGAGGCCTGCGGGAGACCAGGGAGATGAGTTCAATCCTAAGAGACAAATCACCCGCTCTACCCTCCACTGCTTGTCCTTGGAGCTCACGCTGCAATCGGCCACACACACACACGGGGAAGCGAGTCTGTCACCCACTGTCCCTGAGGCGCGCACACACACACACACACACACACACACTGGAATGCAGAGAGCACATCACCGCAGCCGCTATTATAAAGCACACAATCACCGTGAGGTCAGAGCGGCTGGTGTGTGAGCGCGAAGTGAAACGGCAAGATTGAAGGAGGGCCTTTCAATTTGCAGCACACGGGGGTGTTGTGGCGTTTATTGCCGCCCTTCTTCTTCTTCTTCTTCTTTCAGGACGCAGATGATCTGCGACAGCTCGCGCTTCGTGCCTCCTTGTCTGGCTAATGTTCGCTCATTAGAGCCGAGATGTGGCGGCGCTCCAAACGCGTGGACGTTTTTAAAAAAAAAGGCTCAAGGAGGCCTGCCGTCTAACAGCAACAGTTGATGTTGACCACTTTATTTCCGTTATCTGATTGTTCTTTCCCCCCGACTGCTGGTCCTGTCATCTATGAATGAACGCCCTGAACACCATTTTTGTCGTTTTCTCCTTGTCTTCGCGGAGCTCTTGAGTCAGAAACTGTTGCTGCCGTGGCCTCAATCGGCCCATCGAGACGCCGACTGTAAAATTGGGGCCATGCAAATAAACTTGACTCGTCTCGACTTGAAATTAGACTTTCACGCGCGAGATGCAACCTACGTAAGGAGGACTCGAGTCCTGACTGCAGAAACTTCCACACCACACACACACCAGGCAGAAATGCTCTCTAATGGTGGGGGGGGGTTTTTTTTATAAATGCTAACGCAGCACTTCTGTGACAGTGAAAAAACGTTCTTGTTGCTCCGCGTGGCTCCTCGAGAAAACCAAACGGACACCTGGCTGACGCCGCATCAACACACGAACAAAGAGAAATATCTCCGCGACAGCAACACACACTCATTGTGGCATGAAATAGCAGGGAGGTAATTATGATGCTACTCGCTTTACTGTTTGTCAGGACTAATCAAAACGGTTCTCGTCGAGGATGCTTCGCATTCCAACTTCACAGGCTCGCGTCTCTCTTGCTGCCTCCTCGCCCGGGCCCCTACTTCAATTCCCTCCCCTTTTGAAATCGCAGGCCACTTACGGCCCCTGATTGCGGTTTGCGAGCGCGGTTAAGTGCACCGCCACAATCACGACGCGCATACCTAAGACGCGGGGAAAACACACTCGGCGCACCTTTATGCGCCGCACGCACGCACGCACGCCAAGACATGCCATTAAAAAGACGAGATGGATCTCCGCCCCGCAGCCTTGCTGTTTTAATAGCGGCGTGATAAGAAGGCAAGCACTTCTTCTAACAGGCAGAAATGAAGAGCTGCCTTTCCTTAATGTATACATTTGCATACATCGCATACGCGCCAAAACCATACGGGCGCTCATGAATAATACACGAGTGTTATGGATACTGGTGTCTGCACGTCATGGAACACCTACCCTGCAGAATGACTTATGGCTGTAGCTCGAGTAGCACATCAGGTGGCCCCGTGTGTGTGTGTGTGTGTGTGTGTGTGTGTCTTTATCTGCGTGTCCATCTCTCTCTGTGTGCGTGTCCGTGTTTGTGCGCAGTAGGTAGCCTACATCTTGCCAGTTTGACCTTGGCGGAGAGAGATCAGATTTTGATGCTGATGGTGCGAGATAAATGTGGCGCTTGCTCCTTTTACTCACACCGCTTCTGAGTATGAAGAAAAAAAAAACCCAAAAAAACCTGCAAGTATTCGTGTCAGTGTGTGTGTGTGTGTGTGTGTGCATGTGCGTGACCGAAGGATGTGTCGGCTGAGTGCTATCGGGTGGTAAGTGCCGCGTGTTGTCCCTCTCCCCCGAGGCGAGGTCGCGCCGCAGTGGATATTGGTCTTTTAAGGTCGCGGGTTCCTATATGAACTCGACTTTCCCATCATACACCCGGACTTGTGGTTTTTCACAAACACGCCGAACACTTCCCCTTCACCTACCGAGCGCAATATCTCACCCCTCTGTGCTTTCCGGGCCGAGAGAATAAACGAATCCGTGCTCACTCCCGACCAGGGTTTCTGTTCATTAAGCTCCATGAGAAGCAGCTTTGTTTCCGTCTGAACGCGGCAGTGTTGTTTCTGACTGGACTCTGGTTAGCGTTTACAAAGCTTTACCCCCGCGATGCCGACGGCGTTGTGCCACTTTCTGGAAGTGGCCCTCCTCGTAAAATACAAAAGCAATTTTCTCAAAAAAAGGGGGGCCTTCACCGTAGTGGAAGCGTTCGGCATTCCTGTGCTAAATTACCCTTCAGAAAGCAACGGTCAATGAGCGCGCCGCAGAACAAGCGGGCGGGCGGAGGCCTCTTGATGCAGAGTGCAGTGTGGTGGCGATTCGAGAGAGGGGAGGGTGGAAATCAGCAAAACACGGAAACGTTTGGCAACTTGTGGAACTGGGTTTGAGCGGAGTGTGCAGGATGAACTGAGGAGTCTCGTGGTGCGGCAGCCGATACTTCTGTATCTTTTTGCCAGATGGCGGCGAATGTTTCTATCTATATCTGATTTTAAAGAAAGAGACTCCCGCACGCTGTCCACTCTCCCGCGCAATGAAGTTTATTGACAACAGCGTTTCGGCAGCGTGCAGGACACTTTGTCGGACCTTCGGTCATCTCTTACGCGCCTGTCGATCTTAAGGTGCGCAAAAGCTGCGCTCTGGGAATCTGATTTTCAAAATAAGAGACAAACAGAAAGACAAGAGTGCGCTGCAAACCGTGAAAGACTGATTTCGTACGCACCTCTGCCGGCTGATTTTGAGCATTTGCTGCGACTTCATTTCATCAACGCGCGGGGGAAAACAATGCTCTATTTGTGACGACGGTATACAACAGGTGGCTACAAGCGCCCATGCACCACCTTCCGCGTCACTAGGACGGCAAATACAGAGCTAATGAGTGTGAAATTAAGCGCCCAGAGTCGCACCACATCCATGAGTTTTACAGTCTTTTCAAAAACTGACAACAAACTGATGACGGTGTTAATCCGAAAATCGCGTTTGAAGAAACTCTGCTAAGCTTATCCAAAGGCACATCATCTAATTAATGTACCTGCCAACCGCGGTGTCACGCTGACCTGTGCCTCATGAGATGATTGTTCCTGTCATTTATTCTTTTTTTTTTTTTAAATGCAGCCGCTCAGAAAACCAGTGATTTAATGAGCTCAGCTCGTTCGGTTGCGACGCAATGCAGCTTTGTTATCCAGTGTCGTTCCATTAATCAGCAATTATGCAGCGATTTAATGCTTGATACAGAACAAAAATATAAAACATCTACCGTTTCAGCGGACTGGGAGATTTGAAAAGCGGCTACAATTAATGATGGCAGGCTTAATGGAGTCCAAATTGTAACCTTGCTTAAAGCGCCAGACTTTACTGCTATTGTCCAAGTAAGAAAAGAACCCCTGACAGCTTCAGCTGGTAAAGTGCAAGAGAAGTTGTCGGAGGAGGAGGATGTAAAATTGAAGGTACACTTTATTCTGAAAAGCTAAGATCCTAAGTCAACAGTCTGGAATCGTGGGGATTTGCGAGACGGCAAATACGAGCGGCTTGCTCTCCGGCTGTTTATGAAAGGAACTGCCACGACTGTCATTTCTTTCCCTTTGAATGCCGTAAAAAAAAAGAAAAGAAAAAGAAAGCAATCCAAACGAACATTGTGAAGAAGGCGGGGACTTAATCAAAACAGAGCGACTGCATAAACAGATCAGCTGGAGTGCGGCTAGCCGCTGCCAAACATCACCGCGTGGACGCAGCAGACGAGCTATTCACCGCGAGCACCCGACCGGAACCGCACAATAACTCCAAGTTGCTTCGTGTCTAAGTCGCCGCAGTGTGTAGGCAATAACTTATGCATGGATTCTCTAATTGTTCGGCAGCGCGACGAGACAAAATGAGTCTTAATGCGAGCACACAGGAAAAAGATCAGTTGGGTGTTTTGATTCGTGTGTGTGTTTACAGAGTCGAGCAAAGTTGCAAAACGGGGAAATCAGCGTTGGCGTCAAAGTTTCCAGAGCGCAACACCGAATTAAATTCATTTGGACTAATCAACAAATGTTTCCCCGAGAACGCATCCTAATCCCCGCGCTGCCCGCCGCTTCTGTACGAGACACAGTCGGCGGTAAACACGCTCGTATGGCGGGATCGCGCTCTGAAGATGTGGAAACTTAAAAAAAAAAAAAGGAAATACGCACGAGAACTTAATTAATGCCGTTCCTTTTTTGCTGACAATTCCTCTGGAGTTACGAGATTAAAAACCACTTCATTAGCGTCTCCGGAGACAACAGGCGGGAGATGAGAGAGGCAGAGCTCGGGGAGAGGAGAGAGCGGCGAGTCAGAGAAGAGTGAGCTTTGTTAGTGTTCGAAAGAGACACTTTCAAGGCAGTAATTATGACGCAGAAAGAATGTAATTATTTTCCCAGAATGCCAGAGGGCTCCGAGTGTCTCCTAATAGTGATGGGTGACAATCTAATAGACCATAGATGTAAGTAGTGCACGGGGCTTAATTGGTGTTTAAGCGTAAGTAGCTTGTCTGAACACATCCAGGCTCGCTCCTGAAAACGTGTCGGCGGCGCCTTCCGCCCTGTGATCCTGCCTGCCGCGATGTGACAGATGTGATCAGAGGGGAAACGGCGTCACCGCGCATCACACGCGATCCGACAGCTTGCGGTAATCAGCCCGCAGGCATCGCGGGCGGTTTAAAAAAAAAAAAAAAACTGGCTAAGACGTCACGTTTCGCACCCCTCGAACCGGTTCTCCCCAAATCCAAGGTTAGAAGCGGAGACACGCTGTGAACAGAGATCGCCGCGGGTGACGTGATGATGAGAAGGAAGGTGCGAGGTGTTTAAGGTCCTCTTTATACATCTGATCTATAATGCAGATCTGCTATTTGTCAACGATTCTTTAGGTGCATAAGCGCAGTTACGATCCTCAGATGAGGGCTTGACGATTGTTTCCACACTTCGCTTTTGCTCCATCGACGGTGATGTGTCGTGAAATGCCGTTAAATGTAAACTAGACTGGCACTCAGTAGAGCGCATACCTCCACCAAGCTTCAAATTTAGCCTAATCCAATATCCTACGTAGTACCGGCTGAAAAAAAGCTTCGCTCTTGATTTTTATTTGGATCCGCATCAAGTTGTACCAACCACCTAAATATGACTTTTTGGATCACGTTACATGCATTGACCCCTGCAGAAAAAAAAAATACAAAATTGTCGAAAAAACAGGAACAAAAACGTCCATGTTAATGTTAAAAGACAGTGAGAATGATTTCCTGGAAAATGTTAGTCGATCTGTTCTGGGCCAAGACCCGTCCACCATCCACGTTTTAGAGTTTTCTGTGTAAACCTGTTTACAGACCAACCAACGTTTAACTGCTGGACACAAGATGTCTCCTCTTACTTCAGTCCATTCTACACAGAGCTGAACCACTCAGCTGTAGGGATGAGGAGCAAATGACGACGGGAGAGGAAAACAGTAGATGGAAAAGAATCCCAGCTGATTCTATTTATTTTTTTAGATCATCCAGCTGGATAACATTTCCAAATTAACTGACAGCGATTTTAAGAGATTATTTTTTTTTTGTTGCAATTTCCGCTTCACAGGATGGTAAACAGCGTGGAGAGAGGTATCTCACTCCAAATGACTTTTCTCACATGGGCCAAAGTGAGGGAATAAATGATCCACTATAATGGATAAACCACTTTGCACCTCGTTGCCGCTTTTCCCAGGGTACCAGTGTGAACACGGCTTTATAGGAAACGAAGCATTCTCTGTAAAACTCCTGCGGGAGAGCCGCAGCGATGAGTTAAAACGTCTGGACTCCTAATGGAGGGCTTGGGCTGCAGAA
>OMLP01016724.1:0-17421 GCA_900302685.1 Spondyliosoma cantharus
AGTCAGCTAATTAGTAACTACTGAAAAAAGGTAAAATTTATAAATGAGTATTACCCATAAGATTATAAGTATTGTCTTTAATAACACCCCTGTTTTTTGACATTTGACCTTGACATATATTTTTTTTTAAATAATAACGTTTGTAAGCCTATTAAAAAAAGGCTACATTACAGCCTGTGATGTGGCACTGATGAATGCTGGGAATTACGTGCTACCAACATGGTAACCTCTGCATCTATCAAGGACACTGTTATTTTTTGTGTTAAAGCATTTAACAAAGACAAAGCCTGAGTGGGAACCTGAGAAGTGTTTTTTCCATGGTAACGATCAATCACACCTGCTGACAGCTGGCTGTAGATCATATCAGAGTAGGAAAAAGGCACATGTGAAATTCATTGTGTTGATAATGGCTGCTTTTGCCAGTTTCAGGTTATTGTAAAAGTATTGACACACTTACATGGAATGGAGCCATTATTAACAGTATTAACTACACATGTTCTTTTGCTGTTGCGATGAGTCAAAGTGTTGGCTGTGAAATAGGCCTGTTGAAGAGGAATCTTCATTTCTGCTTTAGTCACAGTGTCTTGGGGCGCATTTGAAAAGGGAAATATGTTTTAGAAACATTCATAAGACACCAGAAAGAGTGCAGTGTCTGCTATTGCTACTGTGAATGTGTATAGTATATGAAATGTGTCTTGATAAGGTGCTGCGGCAGCTCATTACCACTCAAAAAATGATGAAGAACAGTAAAAATAAGTCATTATCATGAGGTTATAATTCAACAGTATATGATACTTTGTATCTTAGTTAAAGGTTTGCCATACTTATTCATAATGTTGACTTAAAGCAACAAAATGAAGTAACTTTCAGCTGGGGTCTGACACCAACCCAAAGCTTCACTATTTGATGACTTGGGGTTGAGACATGTTGCTGCTTTAATTTTGATTTTAAAAAGTCAAAAGTCAAAACATTTTGATTTAAATAAAATATATATAATTCCTATAAGTCCTAACCACAAAACAATCACATTTTTTTCGCTGAGCTTGAAATTTAAATGAAATTTAGAAAAACAAACAAACAAAAAAAATGTATTTTATAGCTTTGACTAAGTACAATATTGACTTAATGTTAGTTATTTTTTTTTTTTGTATTGTTTCTGTCTTTCCACATGTTCGATTTATTTTGAATCTCTTTTCCTTGTGGTCATGGGGACAAATTAGAAGTAGAGTTGTAAGGTCAAATCATTTGTGCGTCATTGGTATTATTTCCTGTAGAAAACGTGTTTATTTAATGTATAATGACTAATGCACTATCACGGTTATATAATATTAGTGAATAATTTGTAAAAATAGCACAATAAGCATAACTAACCACAATCTAAGTAGTCAAAAGCCACACAGCAGCAGGAAAAAAACAAAACCAAAACAAAACATTCAGTTTGTGCGAAGCAGGTCATTATTGTAAAAGCCTTATTAGATGTTTTGTTGGTGAATCAAAGCAGCTGTCAGGTTTCGCAATTTGACACCTTTTGTAATTAGACAGAAAAGCTCCATTTGACTGGGCTTCTGACACAGACTGACCTTGCATTACTCTGCTTCATTGCACAGAGAAATTCAGTAAATAAGTAAAATTGATGAAAAAGCAACCAGGTGTTATGAGTTAACAACAGGCAGCAACAGGCAACAGACTTCAGTTTGCCTTGCACAAATTCACACCCACTTGATTGACTTGAATTTACATTGACTTGATTGAGCTGCACGGAGGTTTTGACTCAAACTTGTACTCTGGCCATGGAATCCAAATTAATTTGTCAGGTACTGACAATAGCAAGCACTTGAAATGTCAATCATCAGGCTGCTTTTTTGAAAGCTCAGAGGAAATCTATAGGATGAATTCAGGCTTCACAACGGATAATCAAATAAAGAATAAAGCAATGAGTCTATGTTTTACATGTTGTTATATGGGTCTCACTTGGAAAATTATATTTCATTTTTTCTAACATAGCTTAACTGGCTTCATGGATGTGTGTCATGTCCTTCAGAGAAAACATGTGTCATATCAAATCTCCAACATCGGTCAGAAGATGATACGTTCTTTAAACAACACTTGCTTCTGTGTAATTATCATTTTCTTTGGATGGTGCAGATTGTCATTTAATTTCATATAACGATGTAATTTACTAAATTATGTATAGAGTTGTAAACAGGTGTGACACAGCATTGATATGGGAGATGAGCTGTTGCCACATGTTGGTTGTCAAGACATCACCTTAGGAGACTGTCTGCAAGTGATTCAGTTTTACCATGAGTACCCACAGAATGCAGGCTTATTTAGAGTAGTACATCTGCATCATATTGTACATCAAGTCCAGTAACCCCCAAAGACCACAGTTGGGTCACGCTGCAGCTTCAACATGACTGCCAAAGACAATGCTGCCATTCCAGTCAGTGTGCCAGTGTTTGATCCACTATCTTTACACCCAGCTTTGCCTTTGCTGGACTGACTCAAGTTTCTGACACGTAAAATTAACCTGAATGTACCCGATCAGCCACATCATTAAAACCACTGACAGGTGAAGTGAAAAACATATCATCTTGTTACAATTCAATGTGCTGCTGGGAAACCTTGGGACCTGGCATTCGTGCAGATGCCAATGAACGTGAATCACCCACCCAAACACTGTTGCAGACCAAGTCCAACCTCTCACGGCAGCTGAGCTGGCAGTGCCCCCCCTAGCAAGACAATGCTCCCAGCAACACTGCAAAAATTATTCAGCAATAGCCAGAGGAACATGACAAAGAGCTCAAGGTATCGACCTGGCCTCCAAATTCCTCAGATCCCAATCCAATTGAGCATCCGTGGGATGTACCAGAACAAATCTGATCCACAGAGGCCCCACCTCATAACCCACAGGACTCAAAGGATCCAAATGAGCCAAACCCTAGGGCCAGACACCGCAAGACAACCTCAGAGGGCCTGTGTCCATGCCCCAATGGGTCAGAGCCAAGTCTAATCTACGTTGGGACCTACAACGACTTTTTCCAGTACATCCCATCCATCCATCCATCCATTTTCTTCTGCTTATCCGGGGCCGGGTCGCAGGGGCAGAGCAGGGACACCCAGACTTCCCACTCCCCAGACACTTCCTCCAGCTCCTCCGGGAGGATCCCAAGGCGATCCCAGGCCAGCCGGGTGACATAGTCACTCCAGCATGTCCTGGGTCTTCCTCGGGGTCCAGTGCCATGGATGGATGCTCAAACTGAGATCTGGGGAATTTGGAGGCCAATTCGACACCTTAACCTCTTTGTCGCACTCTGCGGACTGTTTCTGAAGTGTTTTGGCAGTGCTTCAGGGCACATTGTCCTGCTGAGGGGATCCATCGCCATTAGGCAGTGCCATTGCCATGAAAAGGTGTACTTGGTCTGCAACATTGTTTGGTTGGGTAGTGGGTGTCAAGTGTTATCCACATGAATTGAAGGGCCCAAGATTTCTCAACAGAACTTTTGATTGTAACGATATGGGCAATAATACTAACTTCCCTACTTGTAAAATGTGTCTAACGCAATTCAACATATAAAGTAGAAAGTAGAAAGGTTCTTAAATGATTTTGTGAAAATGCAGCCATTCCTACACAGAGCTTTCTCTGCCTTTCCTTGAATCACTGCCATATAATGGTAAACCTAGGAAATAATTCAGAACTTTTTCAGACCAATAAAGTAAAGCATTGTAGTTTTTGTTAATATTTAACAAACAGGAAATACAACCAAAAAATGGTGTGCATAATAATGCTAAATAATTTTGAAATGTGGCTGTTGAAGAACAGAAGAAGACATTCCTGAGAGGCTTTCAGTGGACATTGGAATCATGACAGAAATGTAACAGTGCCTCAATCCAACTGGCACATAATGCGGCCAACTGCAGTGATTAGGAGGGGAAGCCTCTATTACCAAAACCTGGAATATTTGGTTTAAAGTCAATAATTAATACAACTGTGTGCCAAATTGAAGCAAAAAACCCAACATAAAGTGTCTTGGGAAGTTGTAGTTCTGCCATGAACAGCATCATTACTCCTCGCCCAGCCCAGCTGTCAGATTAAAACATTGGCATTTTACATACCACAGATATCTTCACATTTGTTCTTCACACTATAATATGTGTCATGTCATGTTCACATTATAAATGTTGATTTCATATCAGGAGGTGGAGGGTTAGTAATTTTACAGCTGGGCATAACCATTGGGCAGAAACAAACACTGTCAATATTTACTCTGGCTATTGGTTGTTGTCTTTCCATCGATTCTTTGTGTGTGTTGAACAAGGGTATACGGCAGAGCATCTTGTTTGCTGTACAGACTCTAAAGCCCACTGTGGCGGCGATGTGATTGTGATTTTGAGCTTCATGAATGTGTTTGATTTGATTTTAATTTGATTTGAATGCTATCACTCCCAAAATCTGTCACAGGTCCTTTACTTTATTACCTCTTACAATAACCCAACAACAAAAACAATTATCAATAATATTTAGGTGTCACATCCATTGGACTCTTAACTTTAAACAGAAATATAAACTAAAGAAGAGCGTTGTTTGTGTGTGTGTGGTGTTTGCGTGTGTGTCAGCATTAGCCCCATCAGGTGACTCAGTGCTGACATTAGCACATCACCTCCAACAGAAATCCAATAAATTGAGACTCAGTGCAGTTTCTCTGTGTGGCTGATGTGATTAGGCCTCTGTGTGAGCCACAGAGGCCTGCAGACAGTCTTGCCCCACTGTCTAATTGGATAATTTAGGTGCTGGTCCAGCAGCACTGCATGGAAGAATGTCCTCTGCCAAGAACAGGCCACATGGATGAAAAGCAGTCTGTCAGCACAGAGGAAATATTTAAACATGGGCTCTTGTGCAAAAAGCTCCAAGGGGAGGGCTTCTTCTCTGTGCTTAGTGGTCAGGTTACAAGATCATATATACTTATAGGGATTATCTGTGACACTGTGAAATGTAAAGATTAAGGGTGGAAGTGTTGGATCAGTTCAGCCAATGTCTGAACTAACTTTAAAAATGGCAGTTAATCTAACAGTGTTTTCAATGACATTAGCTTTATTTATTACTGTTAAATTATGCATGTTGACTATGAATCTTAACACTGGACAAATAATATGAATTTAATATAAATATGCAGCGTATAGATTTTATACTAGTCCAGCATGAAAAAATAGGTTCCTGTGTACCCGCATGACATTTTTTTGTAACCCGTATTTTTTTAATCTAGTTAAGAATTTTTCATGCTTCATTTGACATCCATCTTGAACTGCTGAAAGACACAAGAAGACCCAGAAGCAGACAACATACAAAGACAATGAGCCCACTTTTTCATATAATTGAATTGGCACCACAAATCAAATTGAAAGGTCATTAACATACAAACCACTCTTTAGTAATTATTATTAAATGGATGGCAATAACTCCAGCTGACTTAAGTATACATGGACTCCACTACCACACTAATAGTTCAATCAGAATAAAAAAGCCTCATGTAAGTACCTTTATCAAAGGAGACTGACCTATTGGGCCAGTTGGGATTCTTAACTAGACACCATTAGGGCCCTACAAAATCATGTCACAAAAGATGTTGTCTAGGTACACGGGAACCTATTTCTCCTGCTCAACTATATATATGTCTATATGAGTTGAATAGTCATAAGGAGGAAGCCTGTGAAAATAAGGCTCATGATGTCATCAGGGTTATCTCTGGGGGCTTGACGACACAACAGAAACCCTGCATTACAAATGGGGAACATGTCAAGTTGCATTAGATGGATATTAAGATCCAGGGTTTTTGAGAGTTGACCCATATTCTATAGGGACTTTAAGTCAGTATATTTTAGCCTCTGCTGCTTCACTTTTGACTTTTTTTTTATCAGTCACTTTACTTTAAGGAAGTGGTTGGTGTATCCTTCTGAATATACATTTTTATATTTCAATATAACAAGATGAAATACAATACAGTGCACAGCTTATCATCTTCACTGTACTATTTCCAATCAATATATAGACTCACTCTTACAGTCCAAAGCAATTTCTATTGCTTATTCAGATAGGAAATATATTTTTTTCAGGCATATATAAGGTTGTACAATCAATATTTGGATATTACATTTTTATAAAATGCGTATGGTGGAAAGTCTCCTTTATTGTGACACCCACAATTATCACTAACTCTGTTCCTCAACTCCATGGACCATTTTTGCCTTTTAAAGTTCATTGCTGTCATTTACCTAGCAGCTAAATAGCCAGGTTTTTTTTCCTAAGGAGTTGGTGGAGACCAAAACAGAGCTAAAAGAAAGTGAGTATTAGACTGACATTCATCAAGCTGACACAAACGTAACTTCAACTCAACGGCCTCCTTTAACAATCGCCATAACAACTGAATAAAGTGACTCTAGCTATCGTGTTAACAGCTTCTTTCACTGACTCCACGTGAAGTAATTATAATTCAGTACAGAGATCTCCCTAAAAACACAAATTATTTGGAAAATCTGATAATTGCAAATCAGAGCTGTGATAAAGGTGGATATGTCATGATGTTCTGTTAGATGTAGGGAAGCGGTTCCTGCGTATTTATCAATGTCCTGTGCACTTAAACTTTTGGTGAGTTTGCTGGCACATGAGTTGGAATGGACGTGTATGCACTGAATAGAAATATGTATGCAGTGCAGCCTCTTTCTATTCAGAAGTACTTGTAAACAAACATGCCCCCTGCCCACCAAAACTTCACCTCCTCTTCTATAATTGTATTGCAGTAATTGATGAAAAGTCCACAGTGGTTAAGTCCGGCAGCTTTGATGAATTGAGGCAGCTCCTCGACATCAGCACTGACTCTGTAAACTAACTGAGACAGCAAGCTTGATTTGTATGATCAGAAGTGAGGCTATTTAGTCACTGCAGTCTGGTAAACAATGTCTTGCCTGCGCATGAATTTATCTCCTCTGAATCAATCTGAAAAGATCTCCTTTGACCTGCCCTGTAATGAATGTTTAACATCATGTAAGTTCTGGTTTATGTTTTGGTTTGTACATAAAATCACTTTAAAGCTTTGACAGCACACATAATTTATGCAATATTGTAGGGCTGTTGTCTGTGACCAGCTCTGACCGCAGCGCATGAAAAGAAGTGGCAAAATTAGCAAATAATGCAATGACTGGACTTGTATTTTGGACAAAAACAGTCAGAGTTAATCTTCCGACATTAAATATAGTGATCAATGGAACTGCTCACAAATCCTGTCTGACAAGAATGTGATTTTGCTTTGTTTTTCCTTTGATAAACAGACATTTTTGCATCAGTGTACTGGCTTGGCTTTATTTTTCTTCAGGCACAGCAGTAGTATTGCTTGAAAGATGTTGACTACAGAACACCAGCAATATGTAACAATATGTATGCTTTGTAGTGTCTGATCGTGCACCACCCTTACTGCGTAACAAAAAAATAATTAATAAATAAAAGGCATGGAATGCCCAAATTGTTTATGAAAGCTCTTCATAATGAACTACCACAAAGCTTAACGGGAAGGCCGCTGAACAGGGCACCCTACAGCAACCTCATATCAAGCTAAACTGTTTAGTAAAGCCGAGAGTCCACAGTGTCACTGCCATGTTTTGGCTTCTACTACTCGTGAAAACAACATGGTCTCATTCTGTGGTGAAAGAAGAAATAACAAACATGCATGGTCCACTTACACTTTTAAAATTAAGGCACTGAAACTACTTGGTACTCGGTTTTGGTTAAAACAGGCAGTACTGACTACTTGCTTCTCACAGGGCTCTGACCATCCCAACACATTCTCATACCTTAAAGGTCCTTACTCTAAGAAATGTCTCACTCCCAACTTGTCAAATAATGATGCTTAGGGACTGTATGACAGGTTGGCCAAATTCGAAAAGCGTCAGTATTTAAAGAGTTGTGAAAGAGACTTAAAAATCTATTTTCTAGCAAATATGACCATGAATGACACATAAGGTCAATTGCGAGTCTCCCAAAATTACACATATCCCAAAACTACGACCGCTACAGCATACCAGCGAGAGGTGTACAGGACCTTAATTGTATGACCACAGTTTAGTTTAGGCTTGGGCATTAAATCTATTTTGTTAAGTTTGAGAAGACAGCGGCATGAACGTTATATGTGCAACCATCCAGCCTGTCCTGTTCCCTGTGTTGACCTTGTTGCTCTTTATACTTCATTGTCTGACTTCCTCCTTTGCTCCTATAATAATTACTATACCCTATATAATTACTATAATATATACTATACCCTGTATACTATACGTGAACATGGTTCTTAATATGCTGCATTCACAGATGACCTATGTGTTTAATGGACGCCTAGACCATCCCTGACCTCCTTCTGTTGTGGACTTCCTGCCATTTTCTACTCTGTTTGTCCTTTGAGCTCGTTATTATCGCCCCCAACTGGCACTGCATTTTGTACAAACATGTTAATTTTGCCCCTAAGTGAGGCAAACCACAAACTCACATGCTGCCCTCTAGCGGATCAGTGGGTCTACTATATGCTCTGGTGTTAGACGGGGCTGCCTACCAAACATGTTGTGTATTCCTATGAGAGTGTCAGTAATAAATTAAGTAGACTGAACTCTCCCCCCTAAGGGCACCAGCAAACTGATGCCAAATCACATTTAGTCCTAGTATTTATAGTGCATCAGGTAAGACATACTGTAAACAAAACAAAGTAATAATGTCAGTGTGAGTGAGAGTGAGAAAGACAGAAAGAAGCTGGTGATGTTCTTGTTATTGATTTCAGGAGATTAAAGCAAGTGAAAGCACAGGCTGCTTCACAGCTCTTATCAACATGTCAAGGACGCCTCCTCAGATTCCAATTTCTCTCCCAAATATTAACTCATTAATCATAGCTGCTGTCCAAGATGGATTTTAATTTAGCATAGAACATTTCTCCACCCAGCCCCAACCCTGTACCCAAACACAAAGAGATTAGATTATTTGTCCTTGCTATTTTTCCTGTCATTATTTCTCCTACTATGTTGTTTCTTATGCCTGACATCAAAGCAGTGATCAAGGTCAGTGTCATTAAAAACACAAACATTTCATAACACAGTTTTGGACTGACTGATATCTACTATTTGTCAGATGCTAGTCTTCAAACAATCACAAAGACTGGGTGAAATCTCCCGTAGCAAACACGACAAAAAAAAGAAAAAACTCAGATCTGATTCTGGCTAATATGGCTGAACAGACTGGTTTTGGCTGCATATATATATACAACTGTTCCTTTTAAGCCAAATTCTTTTTCATTGTTAATTTGGGTGCTGCCATTAAAATCCTTTCAATTCCTCTTCTTTTCCCAAATCACCTCTTTCTGTCTCTATGTTTCCCTGTTTGTCTTGCTCCAGGTCTGTATGTGCCACGCCAAACTTCTTTTAATCCCTCGACTGAGGCCATGAATGTTCTGCTCTTCGTCTCTTAACCAGAAGTGTTCAGACCCATCTAAATGCAAATGTTCAAACCTGCGTTGCAAAAAGGCTGCGCAATTTTTGCCTCTTTCTTTCTTCCCTTGCTCAGTGCTCACACTCTGACATGCTCACGCTATTTTCATGTCTTTAACAAGTAGGACACTTAATAGCAAGGGGCGAATGAGTCGTACTTTGAATCTGGCCACAGAGGCAGTACAACTGAACTGTACAATATGTATATTTAACTCCTTCTCTATGCTACCATGCTTGCCAGTCTCTCTCTGTCTCTTTCTCTCAGTAGACTCCGAACTACTCTCTGTTGTACATGGTGATGTGTGTGCGTGGGTTTGGAGGGGGAGGAAAGCTGTGAGCGACACTTTTAATTTTCCACATGCTGCATCAATGTCGTAGCAGTGATAGCGTGGGGTTAGCGTTTTGCCAGACACAAGCTGTGGAGCTGTCCAACACACTCAGCACCTTTCACTGGGGAGCAGGGCACTGACTTTGTCAAGATACTTTTTAAAAAAAAAACCCACTGTGGCCAGAAGCAGATTTTTCAGAGGGAACCTGGTGCCTCTAAAACCTCCTCTTGGAGTACCTGGAACTACCATTTGTACCATAGACTACGTGTGGGTAAGCAAGTATGCTTTCGAATAATTACAAACAAGATCAGGGCGGCTCAGTGTCCGCTCAACTTGCCAGAATTATGTATTTGTGATATTGACCTAATATGGAACAATTTGAACAGATATTTATTAACTGTAAAATAGAAAGCTGAACACTTAACACTGGCCATTTTGCCATGCTAGTGATCCTTGAAGGTTACAATGTTCATCGTATCATATGATATAATATCAAAGGGTAAAATGGAATATTTAAGTTACTTTAGCATGCTGCACTTATACAAAGTCAGCCACATAAGATTAAGGTAAGACAAGGCAAATTTATTTCTATAGCACATGTCATACCCAGTGGAAGCCAAAGTTCTTTACAGATTACACAGGCAAAAGCACAATAAAGAAGTTATAAAAACAACAAAAGCAAGTGGACTGAGTACAAACAATAAACAGCACACATAATACAACTAATAAGACAAACTTGCATAAACAAACACATACAATGATGTAAAAGAAAAATCAACTAAAAGTAGTGGTGAAAAGGTAGGTCTTTAGCTTGGATTTAAAAGTAGTTAGCACTGTCTTGAATCTGAGCTCTTTTGGTAATTTGTTCCACAACTGAGAGGCACAAAACCTAAACACAGCTTTGCCACATTTAGCTTTCACTCTAGCAACAGCCAGTAATCCAGAACCAGCCAACCTGAGAGGTGTGCAAGGTTAGTAATAGCAGCAGTTTGGATCAGCTGGAGCTGTCTAATAGCTGACTTAGGAAAACTTGTGAACAGTCCATTCCAGAAGTCCAGCCTACATTTTCCGAAATCATGTCTTTGATCTTTGTAATATTTTTGAGATGGTAAAAGGCTGATTTTGTTATTGATTTAACCCGAGTCACCTGATTTCAGGATAACACAGAGGTAACACAGAACTTAATTTCTACTCTGAAGAGACAGGCTATTATGGTGTTCACACATTTTTAATTCTTCTTCATTGGTCCCAAAAACAGTGACTTCAGTTTTGTCCTTATTCAACTTAAAGAACATCTTGGAGCATCCAACTACTGATTTTTCTAATGCACTGTCCTGGGGAATCTATTGGACTTTGTTTGTATGGCGACACTGCTATATATATTTGTGTATCATCTGCGTACATGTGATGAGAAACCTTAAAAGTTATTATGACTTTAGTTACTGGCAGTATGTAAAGATTAAAAAAACAGAGGACTAAAGATTGACCCTTATGGGATGCCATATGTTGTTATTTGCTCTGCAAAATAAATGCCTTGAAGGTAAGACTTGAACCAATCGAGGGCCGTGCCAGAGAGACCAAACCAGTGTTGTAATCTGTATTAATGAGCCATGATCAGCTATATCAAATGCAGCAATGAGGTCAAATAGCACAAGGACTGAGACTATACCAGAATCAACTGTGAAAAAAATAACATTTAGAACCCTAATGAGAGCATGGCGGGGACTAAAGTTTCATACTGGACAATATCAAGATAAGTGTTTACTGCTAACAGTCTCATTCATTTTGCTACTAAAAGGCAGATTTGAAATGGGCCTGTAGTTCTTTAGTACCAATACATTCAGATTTGCTTTTCTTTAAAAGTGGCTTAAGTAATCCAGTTTTGAGAGCATATAGGAAGAAACCTGAGAGCAGTGAACTGTTGACTATGTGTAGTGTATCTGTTGCCAGGCAACTGAAAAACGTTGAGTTCTCTCTAGATGTCATAGTTAATTCAGTTTTGGTTTTCTGCCATTTAGCTTTTCCACATAAACGTTTATGAAGTCTGACTTGTGGGGTATTCCTCCACTGTGCCGTTTTGCTTACCTGAAATTAGATTTTCTCCTAACAGCAGTTATCATACTGTCTGCTATTTAATAAAACACATATATTTAGATATTTAAAGGGACTGTATGTACCAAATTATAGTTGTTTACAAAAGAACATGTCTTTGAATATAACAGCTACGCAACACTTCTTCCTGCTCTAATAACATCCAGAATATTACATTTAGAGGGGTGGGCACAATAAGAACTGCAGCTCTGCTGTTTTCATGCAACCATGTTTCAGTTATAACCTAAAATCAAGTTTGTTAAAATAATTTGCCTGCCAAGAATCTTACATTTAGCAAAGCCAAATCTATCATGCCAGGTTCATCAGTTATTGTCTGATTGCTAAGAATAGCAGCTAGATTTGACAATTATTTCAAACTTAGTTTGACTAAACTGCTACTGGGACAGGAGTTCACCTGATCAGGGCTAATCTCAGCAGCATCTGTGAGTCAGCAGAATATTTTACTGGATTGTACGGCAATATCAATGTTCATGGATAGCAGAGAAGCTGAGAAGTTTGGATGAAAGCGGTGAGTTTAAAATGTTCACTTCCCTTGTGAAAGGAAGTGAAATTGTCCAGATAGATAATGTCACATTTTAATTGCAATATGCTTTCAGCCAAATGTTGAACTGCCGTGAACGGCTGAACTTGACAGCACCAAAGCATGAGGAAGAGCTGGGGCCAGAAATGTTGTTCAAGCATGCAGCATGTTCATGGGGTGAATGAAGTCTTCTTTGAGCTTCAAAGACCGGGCGGCTTGGACCATAGCGCTGGTGGACACTGCAGACAGGTAAGCCCTCATTGCAGCTGAGGGTGGGGAGGGGCATTTCCAGAGTGGCTTCTGGGCCAGGAGACCAGCATCCATTTGAAGTTGGAGCAGGTGGAGAGCACAAGTTTTCCAAAGCCTGAAACTTTTTTTCAAGTTGTAATACTTCTGGTGGCTGAGTAGGGGCCGCCTTCTACCAGACTCCAGGGCTCTGGCTTGGATGGAGTGGCACAGGATTGGAACTTTGCTTTTGCTCGGAAACGGCACTAGATGTCTTCCCTGAGGTACAGAACCGATGCAGAGGCCAGGTCACCACCAGCTGCCATTGAGCCTGACCAAGGGAGAGTTGGATTATCATTCCCACAGACTGGGTAACGAGGCCGGCGGGACTCTACCAAAGGAGTGCCGCTAAGGTTAGCTGAGGTCAAAACAGAGATCTGCTTCGACTAGGCCACTGCAATGTTGGAGAACCCCAGGATCGGCTTATCCCTCTCATCCAGTTTGTTTTTTGGTTGAGAAATGTCCGATATCAACTTGGAGATGGTACATTCACAAGAGCCACACAGCACTATAATGAATGTAGTTTAGGCCATGGTCTAACTACCCACTCCAGTACGATGTATAGAAAAGATAGGACAATGCCTGGGAGGTATCCATTCTCAAGTAAAAATAAAAATCAGTATTATTATATATAATAATCCTCAGGAATGGCAACCAGCTAGCTTAGGTTCCCGGCTAAAAACAAACCAAGCTAGCAGCACTTGAGAATTGGCAGTCAGGTCCTGAAGTTAAAAATCCAGATGTCTAATCAGCAAAGCCTTTTTCTCGATTAAAACATGTTGGTAAAAAGAAGAATCCTAGAAGTGAATCATAAAATCACTGCTTAAAACTGGAATAAATGTCAAATTGCAACAGAGCTTCTGTCCATGCATCACGCCAACACATGCGTAATACCTGACAGTAACAAGCAGTCTGAAATATCCTGATGCTAAGTTCTTAGACACAACAATGTAGTGAATCCTACCTGTCGCTCTCATCCCAGGATATACAGGTCTGGTTGGTGGTACCCTATAAAATGAATGATGAACATAAAAAACATGTAAGCAGCATGAACGAGTACCAGTAATAGAACATAATATCACAACAATTACTTGATATCTGAAATAGTTTTAAAGCAAAAGGCACTTACGTTGTACAGATGAGAGAACTCAACTACAACTGGAGCAGAGAGGGAAGCTGGGGTGGGCTTGATTGTTACTGACAGAACCTTGGAGTTGAGGACTGTGCTGTTTCTAGAAGAAGAAAGAAAAACATAAGTGACTAATCTCTACCACTGCCACTGCGGTGCTTTGAGCCAAATCTTAGCATAAGGTCACAATGACAATGCTAACATGTTAATGTTAAGTAGGTACAATGTTCACCATGTTTACCATGGTAGTTTGGTGAGTTTCTAGGCTAATATTGGTGCTAAACCAAAAACTAAAATGGTGCTAGATGAGAAGCCAGAGATCACCCAAGTCATTAGGGTACGTCCGGAGACCATGGATATGTCCCAAATTTGTGATCAATGTAGCAAATATTTTACTGGATAGATAAAAACTTTAACCTGTTGGGAACCACCAAGATCATCCAATGAGGTCCTAGAATAGCTAAATTGTTTGGAAATCCATCCAGTAGTTTTTAAATGTTTTAACCTCTCAGTGGAGTTAGCTCAAAGGGGATCAACAAAATCACTAGGATACAACGTGTTGAGTGAACCATTTGACTGGCTGGTTTCTGCCTGTCTCTGGGCACCAAATGTGTTAGTAATCCATTCAACAGTCATCAAGACGTTTGAGTCAAAACTACCTCATGGTTGTGCTAGAGGAAAGTCAATTGGATTCATCCACTTGGGACCATGAATATACAGTTGGATCAAAAAGGGAAACCTTAGGTCTCGCCATGATTTGACTTGAATTTTTACCACAGCAGGATGATGACTCCAAACACAGCTTAAAGCCTTGTTAGAACTACTTGAAGACCAAAGAAGCCCTGACTGTCATGGACTTTCCTCCAGTCACCTGACCTCAAACTGTTAGGATGATATTTGTAAACAAACAAAAAAAAAAGGTATTTTGACTGGTGTTCTCTGACCTTTTGACACTGGATATACTGTATGTAAAAACCTTCACCCTAATTCATGCAATATGGCTGAAATATTCACTTCGTGGAAAGATCAACTATTAAACTGAAATTCATACATATTGTGACATACCAAATGTTTTGGAATAACATGTTAAAGAAGACTTGAATTTCAAACAATGACACCTATGGTAGGTCCACATTTCATGTCAAGTCTGCTTAAAGCTAAGCATCAAAATGAGCCTTGATTGGTTAATGGACAAACATATGTAACAGATTACTGCCTCGTGTCTTCGATGAGCTCGCCAGAATCTACAAAAAACGTAGTCCTACCTACTAAGTAAACCCCAACAGTTTAAGGGGTGTTTTCTAGCATCTGAAGCAGTCCAAATTGTTTTTCAACACTGTTTCTTTGAAAATTTGGGGGACATTCTATTTTACATTCTCACGACCTGTTTAGTATGCATTGAAATTTCTGTTTTCATAGGTACTATCAATCATGTGGAATGAGACAATCAAAAAAAAAAGTGAATTGCTACAGGAAGTACTGATGCTGAAAGCTTCCAGTTGACCAAACATGTTCAGCAGCCCATGCTCCGTTTTCCAGCTCCTCACACTGTCACTGTATCCTCTACGCACAATCACCCTCTCACCATTCCAAAACACAATCAGTCAACTTAAATGTTTCTGTCATAGAGTCTCTTGCCTCAAACTCATCTGCTTTTCCTCGAGGGCGGAATCAAATGCAGAAAAGGAGAGGAAAAGGAATAAAGATGAGTGAAGAGAAGCCTATAAATACAGATCGCAGCAGCGATCCAAAGATCCAGAACAAACATGTAGGAGGACTGGAGAGAGTGACGGTCTGCTTCACTTCCCGCATGTAACCAGTTCATTATGTGCTTTTACCACATTATCATAATGGAGAGCTTCTTACCACTGCAACCACAGCCATAGGTAACAGGCTGTACTCACATAAATGTGCACACACACACACACACACACACACACACACACACACACACACACACACACAGAATTACGCAGAGCTATACATACACTGCTGTGTTAAAATGTATGTTAATCATCATGCACGCAGCAACAGCAACTTCGTCCAAAAAAATCCCTATACTCACAAAGATAGAAGACATACATGAGGCCACCCACTGCTAATGTGCTGCTGTTTCTGCATTGAATCCTTGCTTTCATTTAACTGGGAACATTGACTGCAGCACTGATGTAAAATGCCCTGACTCTACCATGGCAAACCGTAACAACCAGCACATTTTTGTAGTAGGATATGGAATATGGTTCAACTGTTCCACAGCGTCATATTTCAACACGGAATGTTGAAAACTTATCATTGTTGTCAATTAGTATGTAATCCTCTATGTGACTGAAACATTTTCACTTTCTATTGAACTAACTGGATGTTCTTTTTGTTTAGTTCTTGTTTGTTTTTTTATCAACAAGATCATCCTCCTCCATCCTGGTTTGATAATGCTGCCTTTGAGTTAAGTTTCAAGGACTGTTCTTGACTGGAGAAAATCAAGTTAAAACGTTTAATAGATAACTTTATTTTATCCAGTAGCTGATTTAAGTGTCTGCGTAGACTTCTGATGTATGTCATGTGCAAAGGCAGAATTGGTGTTAAGGAGTTCAGAGTGGATGGATGGGTAGTATGTTGTCCTGTTTATAGGGGCACTAAATCACTCATGCAGTTTGTTTTGGAAGACAATTACCATAAAATATTTTGTTGTCCAGTTTGGAGGATTGTACATTTGTTTGTCCAGTTATCACTCTCATCTGTCTCCCTACCTGTCTCTCAAGCATCTCTATACATATAATAAGCCCTTTGTCAACTTGAAGACTTAAATAGTGATATTTTTGGAATGGAGTTTGATGAGAATGTTTAATAGGTATTTGGTCAATTCACATTTTTGCATTTTAAAACGAAATTCCCAACCTGTAGGTCTATCTACACCTAAACTACTTCTTCTATTTCTTCTTCTTCTTCATACTCTACAGCCGTTTGTAGTTATGTAGATGGTGCACTTGTTAAGTCAGCGGAAACAATCTGTGACAGGGGTAATCTGTGACCAAGGTCCATTTACTATCTTATTGTCAAACCTTCAAGGTCTGCTTAAGTTAAGATCTTTTCTAGTACTTTTTATTGTATCGACAGTGTCCTTGAAAAAAATGTTAAATCCATTTTTTTTTACAATCCTGTAACAAATTTAAGCATGGGTGCCCTGAACCAAACTGTAAAACACATTAGGCTACATTTTTGTAAACTCAGTTATCACATCCCTGCCTTCCTAATCTGAAAACATCTTTCTAAATACCCCTGATATGGAGTTTCATGACCAGAGAGAGCCTTGACATTTATGCAGTATCATGGCCAGAGGCAAACCTGGTGAACAATCAACAATGCCTTTAATATTTTAATTACAGTAGTAAAGCAGTCAGTAGTCTTACCTCTGCAGGGTCAGAATGCTGCCCAGGTTTCTGTACAAAACGATGCCGGTTACAAACGTTGAGGACTCGTCTGTGTCTGTGTTGGGAAAGAAAGAGAGGCGCACACACTGAGACAGGAGTGTTTGG
>OMLP01016734.1:6913-19963 GCA_900302685.1 Spondyliosoma cantharus
TTATTGTCTGTAGAAGTTATTGTGTGATTAAAGTGCCTCATATTCACTGGTTCCAGCTTCCTGGTTGTTACCAAACTGAATCCCTTTGAAAATCAGCAATTTGATTAAGTCAACTCAGGCTCTGTCAAATTGTATCGGGCATTTGTTTTATTGCATTGCACATTTTAAAGACCACAATTGAATGATTAATGGAGAAAACAATCTTCAAATTCATCAATAATGAAAATAATGGTTAGTTTTAGGCCTTGACCAAAGCATAAAATGTCTGGATTACTAGAGATTTGATCCAATCAAAATGTATTTTTTTTTTAAAAAAATAAACAAATACAACTATGCTCATACAATCCTGATTTAAAATATGGTTTGTTCCTGTATTTCTACAGAAGCACACTGGTGAAGGACGTTCACTAAATATAATTTTAAAAAACCTGGTTATGTCACATTAGTGATAACTGAGTTACTTCTAGTGTAGACTTTAAGCATTTTCGCTAACCTGAGCAATGCTGCTGTCCCAAGTGTGTGCGTGTGTGTGTGCGCGTGTGTGTGCGTGTGGCACCTGAGTTAAACATTTAAACTCAACACTTTGGCGCCTCCAAATGGCAGCAAATTGCAACTGCTTGACTTCAACCCCAGAAAGCCCAACAATCTTTAGCTCTACATGTATTTAATCTTTAATTGAATCTTTAATTAATGAAAGTAATCTCAGTCAGTGGGGATGTTATCAAACTGTGTTATCATGTGACCTAAGTATGGCACTATGTCACAGGTCATGTGATAACAGGTGGTCATGTATAGGTCGCACTTTATTTTAGTTTACACTAATAAGATGTAATAAGCCTTAATTTTTATTAGACAGTAAACATACGCAATTATAACCTAAGCAATCTAATAAAGATGTTATAAGCGATAATTTGTACCAAATGTGGCAAAAACTGGAAATGATATGGTCTTTTTTAGATAGTTAACAAAGACAGTTATAAGCACACTTATAATACATTATAATACATCATTACTATTAAATTAGGTAAAACCTAGAAATATGTTCTTCACTGGGAAGAAAACAGTGTTACATCCTACCTAACAAACTGTAAAAAGTAAAAAGCTGAATTTTATATCAAATTAGACAAGAAATAATATATGTATTAAATCACCATTATATCCACCTAAATACCTAAATCACACGGTAATAAGAAACTGCATGTAATGCATATTAGAGCCAAAATATACCATACCAAATTATAATTAGAAACCAAATCCTCATACACTACTACATATCATTTCACAAGATTAAGAAATCAATTGCAAGACCAAATTTTAACATGGCACTACATTTGTCATGTTGATAGCAAGTGTGCTATCTATAGTGTCATTTGGTAGTAAGGGTAAAATAGCATCTAATTTATATATTTTGGATCTAATATGGTCTTGCACTTCATTTCTAATTGCATAATCTTGTGAAATTGTATGTAATAGTGTATGAGGAGATTCTATTTGGTTTCTAATCTAATCTAAAGTAAAGAGTAAAAGTATAATTCAGTATAGTAGTGTCCAAGTATAGTACATGCAGTTTCTAATTACAGTGTGATTTAGGAGCTTGGGTGTCTAAAATGAGGGTATAGATAAATATATTCTTTCTAGTTTTTGTATAATTTGATATAAAATTCAGCTTGCTACGTCTTAGTTAGTCAGTTTGGATATCACAGTGTTTGTTAAGGGTGCACTCACACTTGACTCAGTTGCTCTGTACTGTGCCGAAGCATGATTGTTCCTCCTCCGCAGTCCTCCATTAGCCTGCACTCGCATTGCTCCGGCTGCGTCCGGGCCTGAGCACGGTTACCTTTTTTACATTTGTCATCGCGTCGTAGCGCATTCACGGCACAATCAAGAACAACAGAGAGAATATGACTGAAACTTTACAGACTTTTTTGACTTTTTGGCTTATTTTGTGTTGTTTTGGTCATAGACGGCCCCTCACATTCCTGGATTTCTTGATTATACAAGAATGGTATGCAGCACTCACTCTTGTCAAACAAACTGGACTCTGGGGGTCAAATGTGCTTTGGCATGGAACTGATGGCTAAGTGTGAGTGTTCCCTTATTGTCTAATAAAGAACATATTTCTAGGTTTTGCCTAATTTAACAGAAATTATGGATTAGTATTTGTTATTAGTGTATTTATGGTATAACTCTGTATGTTTACTGTCTAATTAGGACCATATTATTTCTGTTTTTTGTCTAATTTGACAAAAAGTTATTACATATCAGTGTACTCCCACTGCAACCCATGTGTGTGGGAAGGATGGTAACCTCTGCATTCAGGAATGTTCAGGAGCACTCTTTAACTTTCACAGGTCATCCTCTGACTCGTGGTCAGTGACACTGACCTTCTGTCAATGATGTGATCTCTATGACAACTGACCAAACTCCAGGACTGTTTCCAAGGTCAAACAATTTACTTTCCCATCTAGCTTTCTGAGGTTTCCCCCAAATCTCACATTCTGTATTCAGCAAATGGAGCCAGCTCAGATGTCATCACAAGTGGCCTTTGATATGGTTTTCTTTACCATGACCATGACCACGTAGTTATGATAATGAGTTATATGATGTCATACAATGCAATATAGTGTTTGTAAAGCTTTGTAGATTTTTGCAAATATTTATTTTTAATTTGATGGCAGAAACACATTTTAAAGAAGTTGTGAAAGGAGCAAACATAAAGTTGTGGAACTCCCAAGAAATCTGTTTGGAACATCCCAAACAGGTTCATTTGTAACAGTTGAGTGGCAGTGGCTCGCAGGATAGGGTGGTTGTCCACCAATCAGATCTATCTCCTGCCAAAGCAGTTTACATGTCGAAGTGTCCATGAGCAAGATACTAAATCCCGAACCCCTTCCATCAGTGTGTGAGCGTGAGTATGAATGGTTATCGCTCCTGATGAGCATGTTGTGTCTTACATGGTAGAAAGTGAACGTGTGATGAATGGGTGAATGCTGACATGTGGTGCTTGGTGAGAATAGAAATGAGCTTTATAAGTCCAGTCTATTAATATCTACTATTTATCATGATTGCATATGAAAGGGGCATCCTCGACAGATTCAGTTCACTAGCAATGGGGCAAGGTTCAGTATTTTGTGAAACACATCATTGTATAAAGGATATCACATGGACTCGTCACCCTTGACTGTAAACACAGTCATTTACAACTGATTTCATACTGTTTTTATTCACATTTTACACAGCATCCCAACTGTTCTTTTTTTTTGTTTTTTTTTAATCGGGGTTGTAAACATGCAGAATTTAATCAAAGCTCAGAAGTGTATTTTCTCATTAGGGTGGAGATGTGTCAGCAGCTGGCTGTGGTTTATATGTTTGCTGTCGAGATGTCGAGTAGTGAATGAGTGCTGCTTCATGTCTGTGAACAGGCAGGCAGTGGCTCAGTGTGGAGGAGGCCCTGCTGTTTGTGCCCAGGGGGCCTTTGTTATATTTGCTTATACTTTAGCATCCGTTTGTTGTGTTTCTGTGTGTGTGTGTGTGTGTGTGTGTGTGTGTGGATGTGAATGGCCATACTCTATCCTGGGTATAGCAACGTATAGTACAAAATTGTGACCCCCCCCCCAAATCGGGTTGTCCAAATGGTTTTGCATTAAATGTCTGAAATAAGGTCTGTGGTTAACACGAGTTTGAGAGATGAGCACACTGCCTCAGAACCCAGAGAAAGGCTGGCTTATCGAGGATCTATTCTTTCCCACACTCTCGTGCTTTGACCCAGACCAGGCCTCCTCTGATTTCCCTGGAGTGAAGCCACAGCAGCGCTGATATTCTCCACCAAACTTTATCTCTCCAGCAAAGTTAATGGTCAGAAATCAGGACGTGACACCGCTGATCACTCAAAAGAAGCTGCAGTGGTTGAGGGGAAGAGAGGGGCCCAGCAAATCAATATCCCATTCAGCATTACCACGTTAGCATTCATTGACAGACAGGCAGGGGATAAATGTGCAGCCCGCGTTTGGGATAAGCACAAAATGTTGTAGGGATTTTGTACATTGTCTTATCGATCTGTGCTTCACCTTTTATCAGCCTGATGATTGATATATGTCATCTGTGATACTGTTGGTTTAACTCTGGGTGACTGTGGTGTTTCAAGCTGACGAGACAAGACGAGAACCATCTTAAGCCTGATGGTTGCATAATGATGTCATGCTTAAAGACTAAAGCCACATGTCACGTCCAGGCAAAAAGTCAGCATTCTCATTGGATAATGACACCTGTAGAAGAGAGACATTAAAGAAGCAGCATAGTTCTTGTATTGCAGAGCAGGCCTGTAGTCCTATCATCACTCGTGACTGCCAAAATCCATTACATAGACGAGTCTATGCTTCAGTACTCTTTGTGATTTAAATCTTGCACATAGCTACCAATGTATCACCAAGTGCCTTGCTGTTGAGAGTGGTAATTTTCAAATGGCACTCAGCAAGGGTGGACATAATGTAAAATAAAGTGGAAGGAATTTAACTCTAGGGTGGCTGTATCTGAGGAGGTAGAGTCTAGCATCAGGAGGTCGCTGGTTCGCAGCTTCCCAGCGACATGTGGAAGTGTCTTGAGCAAGATACTGAACCCCAAAAGAATCAACAGACAAGAATAGCCTTGCAAGGCCGGACCTCCACAGATCTCAACAGTACTGTTTGGCTGCAGCAATTGTCCTTCTGGTATTGAGTACAGTAGATTAAGTATTTTTGTGGGCTAACCCGGAAGATAGCAAAGCTCTGAAATCGGCACAAGTAAAAGGCGGCCGTGGCTCAGGGATAGAGCCAGTGTCTTGTTCGGAAGGTCGCTGGTTCGATTCCCCTGGTCTGCATGTCAAAGTGTCCTTGGGCAAGATACTGAACCCCAAACTGCTCCTGATGTGCTGGTCAGCACCTTGCATGGCAGCCACCGCCGTCAGTGTATGAATTACTGTAAGTTGTTTTGCCAAAAGCGTCGGCCAAATGTCCTAAAGGTAAATATAAAAAGCTATAGTACTGTTGGGCTATGAAAAAACTATATTCCGGTCAGATGACTTCAGCAACAGCAACACCAATCTTATTACTACACTATAGAATATACACTTAATTAGTCAACATTTTAGTTGTAAAGTTAGAGTTAATATTGTTTGTAACTAAAATCTGCCTGTAAAGACAGAGTAAGGAGTGGGTGAAGGTGTGGATCCCCCACAACTTCTATAGTCTCATTTAAGTACACATGAGCAACCACCTTCTTTGTGATACGTGAAACGCTCTGTGGGGAATTATCTGGTGCATTTCATGCTGTAGGGAACAAAACGGGAAAAATCTTTGTAGCTCGTGTTAACTACTGTTGACAATACAATTTATACAAATCAAAATCACACTTTCGTGTTGTTTTGCACAACAGTCTCTGGTAAGTCAGACCTAGGACATGTAGCTCACCACAGAAATTGATAGTGCGTCTGCCGTTTTTCAATTACATCTGCCGCCCAGGCTCTACTCGGTTTGACTCGTGCCAGGGGCAGGGTTTTGCATTTCCATCCGACCTGGGCTGCCTGCTTAAAGTTGTGTCTTAAACCAATGACATGCTTGTCCCAATCTCTGCAATACTATTGAAGAGTCACTGCTAATTCACCTACAACCGTGTTTTATTTACTATAACCTCTTCAAAATATAAGCCCCCAGTTATTTGGACGTTTAAAAGCTTTTATTATGAAGCAGCATTTTCAGGAAATGTGTTTTCACCAGCAGTAACTAAACATGACTCATGACTCAAACATGAGATGTTTGAAAGAACAAACAGGATGAGAGAAACTAAAGAGATCTTCAGAGAAAAATACTGAGAGCTGAACACACAGACTATCTCTCAGGTTTCCTGCACAGACATGAGTTGAGTCTCCATTTGAGGGGGAAACGGGTCGGCTGTTACGGGTTGGCTACAGTCGCGAGATATCAGCGGCCTGCTTGGCAGCCGCAGCTTGGCCCTGCTCCAGAGCAGGTCCATGGCCGGTGCGGCTCTGCTCGGCTCGGCTCAACTTGACGCAGTAAAACTGTTGATGGAAAAGCAAATCAGTGCAGCTTGGTTGGACTCGGTGTGGCCAAAAGTGCTTGTGGAAAAACGGCACTAGTGGTTTTTAAAATGTCTGGCTGGAGACACCCACCAAACCTGAAGGTTATACTGCTTTCACAAAAAGGTCCAAAAACAGTTTTATAGTCTCTTAAAAGAATACTCACAAAAGCTGCAGTATTTTGCATATGTCCTTATACAAAGAGCACGCAGAATTCCAATTACAGTTTGACTTACTTATTGCTCCATTGACTAGACTTACAACGTAAGAGCTGCTGTAACTAATCACTTATCACCACGGTCAAGTTGCGAGATGAATCAGGAATCCATCTCCTCTCTGTCATCCGTGCTGCAGCTGCTGCAAACAGCTGTGATGAATTTTCTCCTGGGTAGCATTTAATTATTGTCATGCAAAGCCCCCTCCTCCCTCTCTAATAACAATTAATGTGTTGCATGCTGCAACAAAGTCACTTCAGTGTCCTCAATTGCTGTGCTGCAGAGAAATAACTTTGTTTTCAATTTGATGCTCTGACTGCTCAGCTGCAGAAATGCTGGTGGTGAGCCACAGGTTTTATTTGGAGGGTAAAGAAACTGCAATTTGGAGTCATTTTCTTCCTAGGGAGCTTAAATTGGTTTCAGGGGTAACTGGGATACAAACAAGCAGAATGCATGGAGTTGTCACAAAATCTTTATTTTCTTTTTATTCAAACATTTGTAAAAAATAAAAAATGAAAAAATAATAACAAATACAAATAGACAAATAAATAAGTCTGCTTAAATAATATCTATGGTCAAGCTAAAAAAATAAAGGTGTGTGCATTTCAACAGGGGTATTCTTACACAGACTTGCTGCTATTATGATACAAAGTTTCATCATTGTCTGTCCCCTTCTTTATTTCATTCTCTGCCCTTTCTGAATCCCTCCTACTGCTTTTCCCCCCTCGCTGTCATTTCCCAATCCTCTCCAGTGCAGGAGTTCAGTTAAACCTCTGCTCTCAGCATTCTTAAGCATTCGTGGGCTCTGTCTTCATGTCACCTCTGGGACTCCAGTCCGGGTAACTTTCCTCCCTTTGTCAGGCCCCTTGTACTCTCACTCTGCCTTTCTTTTCCTGTTGATACACTCCATCTTACGGCTCTCGTCTTTGTTTATCCTGAAAAGAGAGAGGAAGAAAAACTGGGATTAGGCCAGCGGACTAATACGAAACATCTGGAGGTTTGTGCAATGAGTCACATGTTAATGTGTGATGAGATTTCTTCATCCAAAAGGATATAAATAAAAAGATATGTGTAGCTTTTAAAATTGGTATTCCAGTTAGCAATTTAGCAGTGTAAAAGACTTGGAAAAAAAGCCTCTGATGCCAGCAACATCATCCAAGATGTTTCGATTAAAAACAAAAAAACCCCAAAAGAATCCAGTTCCAAAGTTTAATTCAAGTTGACGGTGATGTTATTGCGTGCCAGCTGAGCAGTGAAGTTGTTTTCGTGGATTATTCCCTCACCTTTCCCAGCATCTCAAAAAAGCCATGGCCATCCTTCCCTCAAGATTCATACAGAATTGGTCCGTGGAGTTATCTGCGTTGTTCATGGTTACACTAAAAAAAATACAAAAGACAATGTAAGAAACCAGAATCAAAGCCAGCATGACCGGTGAGAACATTATACATCAGCAGATATTCAAGGTTGCATTTAAACTTACATTAATTCTTTTCTGTCGCATCCAGATCGCTTCTCAAGCACTTGGAAATCGGAGATATTGCCTTTGATGAACTTGATTGTGCCTCGACATGAGCAGCGTGCAGGAACGTCATGAGCTGCAGCAAAGAGTTTTCAAGAAGCAGTTAGGCTTGTATCAGCAACAGGACAGGGTTTTGACAAACATAACTATAGTTATACTATAAGAGTGAGAGTAGGACAGTATAATTGGACCATGCATCATCGGTTTTGTGTCTTTTTCAGTTATATTATTATATATCATAAAGTACTTTAACTCACCTTGGAAGAGCTGAATGCAAACTGCAGCCACAACGACAAACAGGAGAGTGCAGCTTTTCTGTGACAAAGCCATTTTTTCGGTTGAAAGACAAAAAAAAGTCCAGATCCCTCAGAGGAGAGAGTGAGAGTGAGAGCAGGTTGAGGCGAGAGGAGTGAAGAGCTGCCGTGCGTCTCTTCTCCTTTTATAGGCAGCACCAGAGTGGGTTTTCCCGGAGTCCATGCTTTTTCCCGTCAAGCCAAACCTGACAGGGGCTCTGGTATTTCCACACTCACTCTTGAGACATACACTGGAATGTGCGCACAGCTCCTTTCACAGACAAGGGAAAGGAAAACCGACGTGCTCATTAAGTGGATTGCCGAGTAAATGAGACACAAAATGTCTGGACTACACACAGAGATGATTAACACATTATTGCGCGCTTTGCCTGGACATGTTCAGGCACATCAAATGAGTACAGTTGTGCACTTTGATAAAGGTTCCTCTGACCGGAAGTGAAGCCTCGGGTGTTGAGGTGGTGGGAGGTCTACTTTAAACAGTGTGATGCATTGTACAATTCTGATTAACAGCCAGAAGCTGTTGCTGTAAAAAAAAAAAAAAAAAAAAAAAAAAAGAACTTATTTAGTCTGCGTATGAAGGCAAAAATCATATTTGTTATTGTGATTAGGCTTGATTAGTATCTTGTTCTGGATAATGAATGCTGCATATGACTTGTTTTCAGTGGAAACTGACTGAAAAATATTTAATGCCATATCAAAATTCTTCTGTCTCTTCCTTGATATTCATCATGCATGTTTCCAGTTACTGACCACCATAAAAACATGATGACACACTGAGGCATCATGATGGTCTTGTGTATGTGCATTTGGGGGTGGGTAGGCACATGTTTGGAAGCAGGCCAACAGACAGACAACCACCACCTGTATATATGTAAACATTGTGAAACACTTTCAATGCGGATAATGGCTTAATGGGATGAATCAGCTCCTGTGTCCGGTAGTTACAGCGTGTTCAAGTACTGTATACATGTTTCAGCAAGTACCATTCTAAAACTGAACAGAGTTCTCTTTCCCACACTCCACAGCCAGATGCATTTCACAATAGATAAACTTGTCACTCACTGATTGCTTGGCAAGAGGCTGGTATTACATCATTTTGCAGCTACATGATAAATGAACTGTACTTTACACTGTAAAGTTTTCAAGTGTAATTTGTAAAACATAGCTCGAAAAAGGTAGCTTCAAAAATATAGGGGGCAGTATATCACCAGAGTAATCAACAAATGCTGCTCTTTGCTATCTATCCTTGGCTGTAGCCAGCTACCGTTAGCTATTAAGCTCAATGCTCTCTGAACACAGTCTCTGAGAGGTCAATCTGAAGACCAAGTATGGTCCAGTATGGAGGTGATTTACAGAAGCTCTGACCAGGTCTATAACTTTGTTATCATTGTAGTTATCATTATTATGACCGTTCTCAGCGTTGTTGGCCCCTCACTTTGGTAAAAGAGAGAAACTTGAATTTGGCTGTGTTTTTCAGTTTCATAAGGAATATAGGTGTGAAAATATATTAAGTGAGAGATTTTTGTTTTGTGACATATTTTTTAATTATTTTGTTTCCTTATTAGACTAAGTAGCTAATTAAAGGCTTTTATTTCCTCCAGTCTAAACTACAGGGGTTATCAGACTATTGCCTCTTTGGGTACAAAGTGGTATAAGGGCACAGGACGGGTTAGGGATAGCTGGTTAACTGGTTAACAAGGTAACTTCAGTGGATTTCTCTGTAACAGGATGCATACAAGTCTTTGACATAAGGAAGGAAGAGGGAAGAGATTTTATTAGATTTAAATTCTGGCCATACATTAAAATGTGATTATGACAAGTGATGGTATGAGACTATAGCAATGAATTTTTTTAAATCACATGTTAATTTTTGAAAGGAAACTGAAAAATAACAGCAGGAAATGGTATTTTGGTGACCGCATAGAGGTGAAAGCTTATCTGTGCCCAATTACCACAGGACTCAGCAGAAGGGTGTAAATAACAGGTCAATGTTAGGGAGAACAAATTCTGCACAATAATTAAGCTGTGAGCATTAAGCGCCGATACCCGCTTTCTCATTTCTATGGCCGGGTTTTCACCTGTGAACAGAAACAGATGGGTCCACAACATTCTGGCCTGGAGAGTCATCTGAGGACAACACAACCACATAAACTCTCAGACCAAAACAAGGCACGGCAAATCCTCTGCTGAATCTACAGAGCCAAATGAAACTGTTCACAAGAAGTCAGGGGGATCATTCAACCTTCACAGCTGCATCTTGCAGTCTAACTGCGTGTGATTGCAGCCAAAAAACAAATGGCAAAGCTATTATTTTGCACTGTGACATATTGCCTGCTCATTAGGTGTCTCTGTCTGTTCTAATTATTTGGCTCCCTCATGTCTTTCTTTGTTGCAGTTTCTCAGTCGATGATAGGATACAATGAAAGTCATACTGCAATTTATTCAAGCTCTCTTTTTTCATTAACAACTTTATTTCAAAGTCGATATGATTGCACATCACATTGCTGACCAGAAGTTCCTTAGATCATCACATTTCAAATGGATGTTTCTATGGAAAAACTCCCCATGGCAAGAAGTGAGAGTGGAGAGCTGTTGTCTGACTGTAAAGTCATCACACTCTGAGCTTGTAAACCTGAAAATTAGATGAGATAGCAGTCATTCTGGGTTTTAATAACTATATCCAAACATGTCATTTTGATAAGATATTTTATGTCTTTAATAAGTAAAATGAAATAAAGCTTTGACTTGTGGCCTCAATGATTTATAGCAGAGGACTCAAACTCAAATTATCTTGGGGCCACTGTTGGTAATGTCATCTCATAGGAGGGCTACTACAGCGTTTAAGTACTACAAGAAAGTGCAATATTTCTGAAAATGTAGTTTTGTGCTTCCATTATTAACACAATAATACAAAAGCATAAGCAAAAACAAAAGCATATACATTTTTATAGGATTAGTTGTGATAGTCGTGAAGATATTTTCCTAACTCTTAAATATCTTATTGAACATTGCACTGAACCTTTTACTAATAAATAACTTACTTATAGCTTGCCGCGGTAGTCTGTGTTCCTGGTGTTACACAGTGGTCTGGCTTACACCAATTACATTTCTGACCCTCTGACCCCACCGTCATTTTGAAGGCTTGGTCTGGCAGTTTGAGACCCCTGATTTACTGTATTTCCAGTGTTGTTTAAAATATGAGCAATACATCCTCATACCTAAATGACTGAATAGGTTAATAGCAGCATACATATTGAATAAAGGTATGATGATTTTACCATTATCCTGACTACATTACTTAAGCTGCTGTCTGTGCCCTACATTCTAACCAATCCTTACCTTTCCTTTAAGTATCTTTGAAGCAGACGACAAACAGATTTGCTGGATGATCACTTTATGTTTTTTCAAAGGCTGATCTCTGAAGGAATTCTAACAGCTGGATCTGTATCTGCTTTGCTGTATGGTTTTGTTCTATGTGCAAATTCAGTTCCTGTTTCATTCTCACAGTTTTATCACTCATCGGACATGTCGGGATGTGATGCTCCTGCTGATGTCCTGATTTTGACTTTCGTGCAAACAAAGCTTCTGTTATTCCCCTTTTCCACTGGTCAAAAATCCCACTCAAACGCACTAAAGATCGGGCTTTTGTGTGCAATGGGAATGTGTAAACACAGCATTTACACCCAGGTAAATTGATGCTTCAATAGACACGAGTTTTGAACACCTCAACTCGGCTCTGAAGACAGTTTTTGTAGTGGCCAAACCATGTAATTACATTGTCACGTGATGCACTGCAGCCCAAAAAGACATTTTCCCATTACACTGTGAGAGAAGGGTCTGTAAAACGCTGGATACATTTTTTTGAGCATCAAAATCCCCACGAAATGACTTGTTTCACCGTCAGAATTTGTGTCATTCGGTCCAATAACATTTGGAGAGTCCAGAAGAGCCGCGCAATTAAATTATTTTATCCCCATGCAAGTTAGTCGGGCGCTAAAACGGAAATTGGCTGGCTCTAAGACAAGTGCTGTGTCTGTTTCGAAACAGCTGCTGGTAAAGCCAACAGGGATAGCTGAAGCCTTTGCCAATCAGATATAAAAATCTATATAATGATTCAGACTCTAATTCCATCGACAGCAAAACAAAGAATTCCTTAAAGGTCCCATATTATACTGTTTTTCAGCAATTTCACACAGCTGTCGGAGGTCCAACAACACTGTATTTGATATAAATTGCCCCAAACCCATCCGTGGTCCTGAATTTCAGCTGTCTAGAAGTTGCTCAAATGAGCTCTGCTGAGCTCTCCTGAGAGCAGCTGTTTCTGTGCCTGCACCTTTAAATGCTAATGAGCTCCGTCTGTCCACACCTACTTGGAGAGCCTTGCCTGCTATGCGTCCCTCTCAGGAAGACGATGCCTCTTACGCTAGCGGTAGCATGCGCTAATGTTATGGTGGATGTATGTATCACTATGGCTCGTGGAGATGCTTTCGTTCAGCAATACAAGTTTGACCCAGGATCGGACCCAGAAGGAGAGGCTCCTGAAGAAACACAGACTCTGCGGCTGCAGCAGGACGTTTCAGAATGGTTAGTTTGTCTGAATAATGTTAGTTTGCTCGTATGTGTTGTTACAGTTACTACCATGTAGCTAATGGCTAACAGCTAGCAAAAGCTGTGTTCATCTGCAACACAGTCTCCAAACTCTTGGACACTGTTCACATCGTCTCTGTCTCCAGTCTGTACGAGCCGTAGCCGACACATTGTCGTTAAAAATGAAACGCAACCACTGTCTCTTCTGTTCTTCTGTAGCTGGGACAGAATATATACTGATGTTGATTTTTACAACCAACAACAGAGCAATATGCGTGTCTAACTCTGAGCGACGACATTGCTAAACACTGCTATCTCACCGCTGGACACACCAAACTTCACCTC
>OMLP01016737.1:5171-16225 GCA_900302685.1 Spondyliosoma cantharus
GGGGGGGGGGGGGTGGTGGGGAACGATGTAGGAGCAAGAGCTGAGAGACGTGCCAGCACCGGCTCTTGTCATTCAAGGGGGCTGAGTTTTTTGGATTTGGGGTTAGGGAAACAAGATAATGTTCACTTAAAAAGTCACAGAGTCGTGTTTCAAATGCCTGCACCCGCTCCTCTGTGGCTCCTGTGATCCTGCAGAGAGCTTGCTTCCACTACATTTATCTCTAACCTTTCTGTGTGCTTGACTTAATGTGTCATTGTGTCGGGGGGGGGGAGGTGTATGCACACTTTTGCTGTGTGCACAGAGAGTGATCTCTTTTCGGCAGGCTTGTTTGAGTGCGCTTGAGAATCGTTGCCACATACTTAGATATCACTACCAAAGCTATTCGGAGAAGCAATTAAAATCTGTTTAGCTGTCTGCATGCATGAACGCACCCACCCATACCAGGCTGTCTGAGGAGTCAGGGAAGTCAGATACTATTATTATGCCCCAGTCTCCGTGGCAAAAGGCTACATGGGTCAGTGTCAAGCCGTGAGGTTAGATAGGCAAACTTATGGTTTCTAAATTATTGTGTTCGGCCCCATTTCAGAATGATTAAGACCATGAGCAAGGCAGTCTCTCATTACCAGACTGCTCCTGCTCACGTTAGATGTCTGTGACTCTACACAGCAGAGATGATATGAGTTGCAGAAAGTAACTTCTGTAAGCAGGAGTACATTTTGTTTAAGTTACTCATACTTTGGTTGAGGTTTTTCCTCTTTTCTGTTACTTTTTACTTCTATTCAAATGTGATGAGTTTTACAATTATTTGACAACTTAAGTAAATAGTTACTTGCAGATTTAGTTTAATAATACGACATATAATCACCAGATAAGTGTGATGTAACATTATAGATAAGGATGAAAAGGGGAAAGTATAATTTGATGGCTTTTTATTTCATGAACAATGTAAGCGTGACTTTTACTTTGTATTTCGACACTGTGCGATTGCTGAGTACTTCTTCCATCTCTAGCTCAGCAAATAGAGAAAGTAAAGACCCTTTATGTTTGAGGATGTTGTGGCTGGACCACCGGGATATTCAGCCTTGACCCTGGAAAATAACTTCAAGAAAAAAACATGGCGATTCATATCATAATATGAGTAGAACAGCTAAAAGGTGAACTGAGGATGGTTGAGAGAGCAGAGGTCATGTTACTGTCTTTAGAGACACACAGGGCTCTTTCATCGGCTATGAGGAATACATGGGGATACGTTGGTTTGTTTGTTTGTTTGTTTGTTTTGTTGTTTGGGGGAATTAATGTTGTGTAGATTGTAAGTCAGTGTTCTGGTCCACACTCAGGAGCAGATGGTGACGGTAATGTAGCAGAAAGCTGGATGCCATCTACGGCAAAACAAGGAGAAGAAGATGATAGAAAAGTTTGATATTTTTTTTTTTTTTTTAAATTTGTCTTTCGTGATTGAATTTTTTTTGTTTAGAGGAGGTCAACATTAAAGATTCATTATTTTCCATTAAGTGCCTTACTCGGAGGTTTGGGGTCCACCTGAAGTCTTTTTTTATGGCCGCTTCAAATCTTCAGTCTGTGTACTTCAAACTTCTGCGCATACAAAGAGGAGGGTCAGTCTTTCCTTTCATTATCTTCTTTTATAAATATTATTTTTCCATTTATACCATGGGAAGATTTAATTTGATACTTGCTGGCTATGTGTACCTATTAAAGTAGCAGAGCAACCCTTAACATTTCACAATCTTACAACCAACCTATACGTGATTTCAACAGCATCGTTTAGACCCAGTTTATATCTGTGCCCGTTCATGTTCTAAGTAGTTTAAGGTTAATTTCATCGTAAGTACATCATTATTCCTACTATTATTGCCAGCTAGTTAGAGATTTTTTTTGAATAATGAATCCTTTTTGGCGCTTGATGGTGATTTTTATTTTTTTTCTAAATCAATACGTAGGGTTGGAGACTGCAGCTCATCACACGGCCCGCATCACACGCACCGTTACAGGACAGAGCGCTCGACAACAGAGGATCTCCTGTGCGCTCCCTGCACACTGAGTGATAAAAGCAGACGTCAGATGTCTGTAACATGAGTTATATGGGCCCATTATAACATGTAGTAGCCCTTGTTGATTCTGACCCTGGGCGTAGCGGTGAGTTCACACTCAGCTGAGTGTGTCAACCACACACAGGCATGCCTCTGTGTCTTATCAAAGCCCAACCAAAAGCCATTTTAAGACGCTCATATAAATCACTTAGCGGCCAATAGAGGTGTGCTTTATTGCGGCCACTGGACAGGGCCTCTTTTGTCAGCTAACGTTCTTTTGATAGTTTTGCCAATCACGGCTAATAATGCATCTGATAAGATAAGCCGTGGCGGGCCTCTCTCTTAGCGCAAGGGGGATTTCGCAGGGACCCTCCTAGTCGTGTCAATACTCCTTTGTACGGAGTGTGTCCGAGTCAACACACCTGAGCACATCAGAGGCCGGCGAACTCATCTCGGGTCACCGTGCTCACCCCACGCGGTTGCGCGTGTTTGCGCGAGGGTGGGAGCAACGCGGAACAACAGACCGAGCTTTGTGCCTGCTGTACTAGCCGCACTAATAACGGCCCTCTCAACAAGCTCGCTTGACAGCTGGGTGGGACTTTGAAGAATTCATAATGAAGCGATGCCTCAGATTAGCGCAGGAGCGGCTGCCTTTGAAGAAACAGCTCAGGTTGTGAGGTCCTAATTAGGATTGGCCTATTTTAGTTTGAACACATGCTAAGGAAAGAGTGTTTTGTGGGTAGGCCTGTGTGTGTTTCTGCGTATCATGATGTGTGATGGATGCTGTGTAACAGTGTGAGTGTGTATGCGTGCGCGCACGTGTGACGCCTGATTGCATTTATTATGCTTGCGGGTGCACGCGACGCGCGCAGAATCAGGAAGTTGTTGGTTTTATGTATTTACTTCTGTGTGAGCTTTTACTGTTTTAACGCCTCCGTGTACGACCGTGCACGTGAAAAGCAGGCGTGTGCATGTAAGGTAAGCGATCAGGGCGAGGGATCCGAGGGATCGCCTGTGCTCTCAGTGACGTTCATTCAAGCCAGACCGCCTCATTAATGAACATACATGAACACACAAACACACACAGCAGCCCCTCCCCCCTTAGCTCTTCTTCAATCAGCGCTGCTGGGAAACAATGGCGGAATGTTCCGGCCTGTTACCATTCCTCAGTGTCTATCTGATGAAGGAGAGCCCGGGATAATCCAGGCCGTCCTTATCAGTGGCAGGGATCCCATTTCCATATTCAGGCCCTGCTGGCTGATAAGAGCAGCTCCTGATAAATGTGTAGTGATGGAGTGATACCTGTGGTCTGAAGCCGATGAGAGCCTTATGAATGGCTAAAGCAGAGAGGTGATGAAGGCGGGGAGGGGGTGGTGGTTGGAGGCTGGAGGCTGGACAGTAGCTTTCAGCAGCGCTGATAAAAGCAAGGAGGAAAGGGTTGTGATTAATGTGCCTAAGTGGCCCAGGGTCACAGGCAGGGGCTCGCCAGTCACTGCTCTTAAGAGAGGTCACCTCCGCGACCATCCGTCACACAGGCGCACACAGACACACACTCCCTGTCAGTGTGTGTGCATGCTTATGCGCGAGCATGTATAGATTAAACATTGGTGCCAACAACTATTCAGCATGAGGACGCATGCTGGCAGATCATCTGCACATGTAAACATACGGCATATTACACAGTCTTTAAATACAGTTGACGGTTATACTCGCATCGGATGCACAAGTGTGCCGCTTCCCGGCGCACGGAGCTGGACACTGAACACTGGGTGGGTGGCACAGAGGGATCGCTGACCACTTGAGGAGGACATATGACCTCCATTTTTCAGCAGCCCCGTCCTTGGGGCCAGACACTCAGACACAAATGCATTATTAATTGGGCTCTGTTTCACTATGTCCATTGCTCCTTTATCAGCATGTCGCCTATCACAAGAGTCATCCCTCATTTACCGGCTTAGAAAAGAGCCCATTCTCATTCTAAGTGACATGACACACAAACGCTGTTTAAAGAATCACGTGACGTCTGAGTTATCTGTTTGGAGTGCACATGTCAAGTTTGACCTGTTTAAAACAAATTTATATACTGCTGGTTTTTATTACTAAAGCTAAAAGATTCTGTGTTTTCTTGCTTTAGCTGTGCACTATGTAAGAATTGTTAGATTGTTACTCAGAACAAATATGAGGCAGCACATCACCAGAGTAACTGTAGCTTGTTAGCTCAGTTAGCTGGTGCAGCTAGCAGTTCGGACTGGAAGCTCAGGGGACCAGGTCGGACCGAGGCTATCTAGTTAGCATGCTAACTTCAGCAGATATTTCTGCAACACAGTACATAGATATCACAGTGTTAATACTGCTATTCATATTCTCTTGATCATTTTGATTAAAAAAAACTAAATTAAATTCTAAAATTCTTACATATTGCACCTTTAAAGATATAATATGTAACATTTCTGCATTAATGTGTCTGAAATCAAGGCTAGACCTTCATTTTTCACTTTAATTATAATTTTAAAAAAAACTCAGATATCCCTAATTTATGCAAGGTGACGGTCAATTGGTCGCCTGTTGCTACATCTTCTGTGAGAGAGTCAGAGGGTGAGGGAGGAAGTCGGTCAACGAGACGAAACATGAGTAAAACAACAAAGACAACAATTCCCATGATCCCACACTGCTTGTGTCTTTTGTTTTGATTGAGAGACCCCTATTGGTAGAAATCACATACTGTGTTTTTAAACTAGGAGTAATGATTGAAATTGTTCAATGCTGACCAAAACTGTGAAAATATATATTTTTTTAAAACTGTGTTTGTGATTTCTTTTTAAGTGAATAGGTAGGACAGGCATATATGTCGGTATATGTGTGCGTATAACTATTTTGAAAACTATAAGACCTTGCCAACATCATATCCGCACGGCACCGAGACTGAAAACTACTTGGAATAAATACATGTAGAAAAGAGAAGTGTTGTTTTTTTTTTTCTCCTACACAATAAGCATTTTGGTGTTTGAGGATGTTGTTGATTTTGCCGTTGTTTTCTCCACAGGGACTTTTACAAAGGGGCCCCCCTGTCCCCGGAGAAGACCTTCACCACAGGGAACCCTTAAAAGCACATATTAAAAACACACTGTCTGTCTCCCTCCCATATCCTCACATCCCCAGGCCCCACCACACACTGTAAACAGCTGGCTTCACTGATATTTTATTAATGATGTTCTTTAATTAGTTTAATTACGTAGAATCGCGTCTTTGTGCATAATTTCACCCTCCTTTTTTAATGAAAAAAGAATAAAAATTAAAATCCCAACTGCCATTGATGTGTACATAGAAATCTCTGCCCTCTGGCTGAGAGAAGTGTAACTGTGTGCCTTTCTTATTTTAGGAAGGCCTCGTTACTGCGAGGTGCTCGAAGTGTGAGTCAGAGTAGAGGGTCGGTTTGCTTTGCATGCTTTTTTGGTGTCAATCAGGCTTTGTTTGCTGATGAAAGCAGGGTGGAGGCTGTGAGCCAAGCAGGAGCTTACTCACACAATGTATCATGTTTGGTTTGATTACGCCAGTCTTTCTTCGATTAAAACAAAAAAACAGCATGTATCCTTTACTAAGCTGCAGAGCTTGTTAGTTCTTGATTCGTACCTGCCCCGGGGCGACTCAAATTTAATTGATAGATATCGTTTCAATAGTGTATTCAATGATCCATCACAGGAGATTACCAAGTAAGGAACTTGGACAGTATCATCCATAGTTCATCAAACACCCAAAGAGCTCTGGGCATAGGAGTGCCGCATTTCACTGTGACCCACATGCCAAGATGGCAGGTCCACCTGGGACGTTCCTCTGTGTTTGCACTGTAACCTAATAAGAGCAGATCAGTGCTTAAACACAGGGCTTTATTTAGACAGCACAATGGCTAGTCAGCAGCAACATTATCTGACCTCATACATCTTATCATGCAAGGCCCTCTGTCAACAGCGTTACTGGAAGAGGACAGCGCTAATGCTCACACACATTAGCATCCCTCAACAGTTTCCAAGATGGCTGCCGGGACAGATACGGGGTTGGGGGGGGGAAGTGCAGCTTGTCAGACACTGATGTTCCACCATGATGACAACGGGAGTAAATGAGGTTTCAGAGACCTCATCTAAGACAAAATCAATATGCTGCCTCCTCAGCTCAGGAGAGGAGCTTTCTGCATTATCCGCTTTAAAACCAACACGTGGGGAGAGGCGGCGAATGAGCGAAGATGCTCCTATTTTTTTTGGGGGGGGGGGGCGCTGGAAGACGCCTGTCTCCACCTCCCCGTCAACATTGTCTCTTGATCTCATGCACCATCCCATCCCATCAACACACACAAAGAAGCGCTAGATATATTTCTATCCAGCCCACCTGGTTCGTAGTATCACTCCACGGCCCAGACTGCTTTAAAAGTCAATTACCAGGCTAAATGACTTGAGGAATATCTCTCAAGAATGATGTTTCACACACTTTATCGATGGCAATAGCATTACGGCTGATTAGCGGAACCAAATGTGCTCTTTTTGTAATGCAACACACAGAAGGGTAACTGGATCGCCGTGTTGGCTCCAGCAGTCCCCGGACGAGCCCCGCTGGCGGCTAGACTGGAAACATCCCAGAAAGCCTCAGCCCTGAGAGGGGCTAATGTTTCAGCTAGGGCAAAGGAGCTTGGAATGATAATGTTGATTCACTAAATAGTTGACTTAGAGGTCAGCAGCTTTCACGCGCCGCACAGACAATGCGGCCCTGCTTTGGAAACACGCTAGATTTGCTATTTATTGAATGGGGATCAAACCTCGAGGAATACCCCGGCAATCCGACACTGACGCTGGGATGTGGGCGATTTTCGGCCTCTCTGTCTGCCTCCTTCCCTTTTTTCCACCGTGCACAGACAATCGGCTCGTTGACTAAGCCGGTAATCACGCTTAGCTACGTTGGTGCATATCCCGTCGTCCGACCTCATCACGGTTCGGCATGTAAGAACAAATGAGGTTGTGGATTCCTGCTTGACCGACCAAACGTGGAGACGGCGCACTGGAATGGAAAGTGAGGGCCGCTCAAACATTTTGTCGAAGGCCATGAGCAGGAAGAAAAGAAAAAAAACTTTCCAGCAATCAGAGGTTCAGTGTTTTGTTTAAGTGCACCTCAACAGTTGTACAGTTGGGTAGTCATTACCCGGTACAAAACGAGTAACACAATGCAGTGGATACTTGTTTCCATCATAGAGTACTGTAAGTGATTTACGAATTGAAATTCAGCCACAGCTTAGCAGGAGCTTGATGGAGGGTTGGAATCAATTTTGTCTCCATGTCTTTGGTGGAGAGCACAGTTGGGGAAATTGCCGTCTCGCTGGAGCTGGAGGTGGGAGGCGGTGGTAAGTCTAGCTCTGTCAAGTGCAGCGTGCAGTCACCTTGGCTGAATCCGGTCCAGATACTGTCGGGAGTTGCCCTTTTTTCCACACATGTAGCTCACAACGGGGAGACTGACCGCGTCAGACGTCTGTTTGGTCAGAGACATTATCAGAAGAGAGGGATCACTTCGGGCATTTTGAATGGAAATGTCTGCGATGTTAGATGACGGTCGTGTGACTCATGTCCTGCTCCTTCCCCTCAAAAGCTAATCGTCTGCTTTATAGCAGCCGAACCGGGAAAGCTATCAGCCAGTCGGGTTGTTGCATCGACGGGAGTGAGATTCATGACGGTTTCAACTGATTTGATGTGTCTGCAGACGGACTTCTTAATAAGCATGGAGGGGGGGAATATCACGCTAATACGCAAGATTACTAAGGAAAGTGAGATTATTCACAGATGAGACATTAAATTCGCATTTGTTTAAGCACTGTTTATGGAGCGCCACCCTTGTATTGAGCCATAAAAGGCTTCGGTGTCGTGGAAATGTGTGCATGGGCAGTGGAAGTATAACCGTTTTTCGGGGCGCTAAGTCACAGAACTTCGATATGTGCAGTTTTTATGTTTTTAGAGTGAAGTTCTGGCTCTCTCCCCGTTCATCTTGTCGTCCCGAAATAACCTCCTGAGGGTGTTATAATGATGGCTGCTGAGTGGCAAGACTCACCTACACACACACACACACACACACACATATTTCGGGCTTGAGAAAGTCAAGTAACAGGTAATGCAACTAATCACTTTTACTACTGAGTAATTGAGACATCATGATTTGCCCTGAAGACCTCCAAATAATGCTGTTTTCTTTTGTCCAAAATCCTTTATTAAAGATTATTTTTCATGTCTCATTAGGAAACAAAACTATTTAATTCCTGCTGTCATTACAAGCGTATTAGGAAAACAGTCAGATCAACCCCCAATTGTTCATAGAAATACTGCCCCAGTGGTGTAGGGACTATAAATAATTAACTGTAATTAAGACTATGTACACATGCAGAATAAATTATTTAGGCTAGCATTGATGCATTGACCTACCCTCCGTGTTCTTGGATGTGATCTATCAAAACGATGGTAGAGATTTAGGGCAGAGGAGAGTAGAGGCGGGGTGTGTGTGTAGTGGGAGTGAGGGTGGAGGTGAAAAGGGGGAAGACAGGAGGAGAGAGAGCGGGAGCCAGCCTTGCTATCAGACACCCTGCCTGGCATCAGAGGTGCTCCAGGGTATGCCTCAGCCTCTGCCCTGTTAGCATCCCACGCTAAGGCTCAGCTCTGAGGATGCACTCCTACTCAGCTCCTATCTCTACAGCACTGGGACTGCAATCCCTCAAAACAGTTTTGGCAAACATTCGCAGCTCCTCTTTTATGATGTGTGTGTGTGTGTGTTTGTGTGGAAGTCTCCCCCCTCCCTCGCTCTTAGTTTACCTCCTTCCCTTTCCACTCCAACCTTGTCCAAACTCCCACTCTGCTGTGCTCTCTTTCTACTTCAGGCTTTGAAATAACCAACGAGACACGGGCCGCTGGGAACACCGGCACTCTTCAAATGGCCTGACATTAATAACAATATCTTTAATGCTTACACATTAGGGACTGCAATAATTAATGAATGAATAATCACCAATGTGAAAAGCGTTATCAATAATTGTATGAATAATGCACATGCATAATGCATGACAGTTGCCCCAAGGCGGAATCTGGCGTCTCTGCTCTTGTCCAGGACATGAGCTCTACATGGTGGCGCAGACAGGCCTGATCAAATGATGGCACGCACTTCACTAGCTTTACATCCGCTAGCCTTTCTTCCTGCAGCAGAACCCAAGCTGGCCATCTCACTTTCTGATGTGATCCATCCGGCAGTGTTCCCTGGCCTTGTTTACAATGGTTTGCTTACAGCAAAACTGGGAGTCAGCCTTGAAAACCAGGATGGAAGTGGAGGGAGGGATCGGGATATTAGCATTCTACCCGCAGCCCAGCTTCATCAGAGCTAATATGGGAGGCCTGCACCGGGGTCTTTCATCTAGATTAGGGCTCTTATCGCATGCCACCTGCATGGAGCGGCCTGCCATTCATATGCAGATCTGGCCAAGGCAGGACTAGGGTGTTTCCTAACTCTGTCACTTCTCATTGCACCTTAGACATGTTCACTAGCATGGATAACCTTGTTGTTGGCGTTCGTTGGGATGTCTACCATCCCATCTAATTTCTTAAAATCCTGAAACCTTGTGCTGTTAAACACAGATGTGATCAGACTGATAACAGATCCAATACATCTGCCATGCTGATTGCGCCTTAAAGAACCAGTCTCTTTAATTGACAGTCGAAATAAATAAAAAAAAACTACTGAGGGCAGTTTTGCTCCAGAGAAATGCCATATTTAACTGTGCAGATCTCAAAATACGCAATGCAAGAACACTTAAGTCAACCTCCATAGAGTAAACACTCACTGATGACTAACAACATGAGTCTTTATAGCAGTATGTACTGTACACAAAAAGAGAGAAAGCAATAATAAAGCGTGCAATTATTTTTTGGCCACTTGGGGGCAGCAGAAATGAGTTGTGAGTTACGCATTAGCGCTTTTTAAACAGAGATCGCACAGTTCTGCCACAACATAGACTCACATTTGTTGGGGTTTTTTTTACCACTAAACAACATAACTTAACGTTCATCTCATGTTGTGGTTGACGGTTGAGCATTTTGCGTCATGTTCGTGTCGAGAAATGTCGACATTTAGCTCTGTTTTTGGGTCCCTACCAACGTCTGACGGAAGCATCTGGTTGGTTACCTTGTAAATGCTCCGCTATGGTCACCTGCTAGCTGCTAACTGTGTCCGTCTGTTGTTTAGGGCCAAACAGTGTGTTAGCTTTTTGGCTGAAAACCCCATAAAACTACAGAGTACATTAGTTGTGGGCCAAGCTATAAAACACATAAATACCGAGGGGAGCTGCAGATATTGGTGATAATCTTCTGTAGATGGCGGTTTGTGTCTTTGAACAACCTCTTCGCATTGTCGCATTGTTTTCATCTGACACATTTGCTATCGCGGAAAATATCAATTATAGCCGCTTAAATGAGTGATCAACTGCGTGGACGAGCAATTAAATGAAGTGTGAGAAACATTACATCAGCCTTCCTGTTCGAGTCCTCGGGGTAGAAGTGATTATTAGCGACTCTGAAAGGTTAGACATGTTACGATGGGGTGCCAATAAAGACACAATGGAGAGCGTCGTGATGGATGGGTCTCGGGAGGGTGACTCAGCCAATCAATGCTTCTCATGAAAACAAACATGTCATTAAACCCAAAGCGTTGACCTCTTTTTTTTTTTGGCTGGCCGTTGATATGAAACCATCACCGGTTCATGAACCAACCGAGATGGACAATTTCACAGTTACAGGAGCATATGAAGGCTGCAGGATAACACTTGGTGCCGTTCAACTGGACTCATCGCGCAGCGTTGCTCTTGTGGTAGCAGGGGATGCGTGGACAGTGCGTCGTCCGGTCGTATTAGCTGGACGTCGTTGAAAAATTGGAGGCCTCCTCGGGGGACCACAGTGAGTGATCAAATTGGCTGTCGAGGGGGGGTTGGAGGGGGGGGGG
>OMLP01016742.1:9820-44024 GCA_900302685.1 Spondyliosoma cantharus
TGTGTGTGTAGGTTTCATGTGTCTTAAAGGACAATGGTAACCATAGAAACCCGATTGAAGGGCCCGTCCTGGTAAGATTGCTGACAAAGAGCGTCTCAGCTGGAGCTGCTGCTCTCTGTCCCAGCAGAACTCGTTCCCCAGGTTTCATATCCTCCACTGATTGAAACTATTTAGGCCAAAGTGTGTCGAGTGTGTGTGTGTGCGCGTAAGAGGCTGAAACAGAAACATTGACCTCTTTCGCGCAGTAGAACGCTGAACTACAGGTTTGTTCTCCAGAGAGGTGTGTGCTTTTCACACTGCAGACGTCCTGGGCTGAATCAATTCCTACAGCTTTGTTTACCCCAAACTACAACGGCTGTTGTCCCCCACCCCCCGGGGCTGAAAAAGCCTTCAGATTGGCACATTGGCAGAATGGGCTAACCTGAACTGTCGCCTCGGGCTTGCTGCTTACCGCTGGGCCTGTTTGGGAGAAGGGTTAGCCTAGCTGTCATCAGGGCTCCCCCTACTAAAATCGACCAAACACAGGGGCAAAACGTGTGAAACGTGGCTAAATTAAACTGCTGCGTGTTCAAATTTAGATGTAATCCAGCAACGCATGACTCATAGAGCCCTAGGTTAGCTGTATGTGTGTGTTTTTGTGACTGGGAATTAAATACATTTAGGTTCCAGACTTGGGAGAAACAAAACATGTCATTTGAAGTCTTTTTTGTGTGTTCTTGTGTGTTTTTTAGATGACTTAAAATTGCATGTTTTGCTTCTACCAAGTCCGGAACCTAAATAAATGTACTTTACAATCACGACAAACGGTTAATATTGATCCTTTGAGAGGCTAAAACCTCTGTGAATCTCTGGCTAGTCAGGTTTCTTGAATGTCTAAATGATTATGTGATTATCCAGATCGTCGCCGATTTGAATTTGTTTTGTTTACGTCCGGTTGAAGAATTTATGTGGCTCGTAATGGCAAAGGCAAGATCACAGTTTTATATTTAAGAGTGTAAAGGCCTCTGTCTTAAATGTTTGTCAGAGCCATAAAGAGTTGGACTCCTGGAATTGATTGCCGCACACTCTTGCTCCACCGTATTTTCTAATCAGCTTTATCTTCAGCTCTGTTGACCCGAGACTAAGGTGTGGCACGATCCTCATTGTCAGACCGCGGCCCTCTGATAATCATATCCTCTCTCGGCCCACTCCTTTTGCAGGTGATGAAGAGTGTTCACAAGGCGGGACAGCACTACCCGGAGTGGAAGGCGCAGAACGCCCCCGGCCACAAGCCCTGGTTGTACCCAGAGCAGAACTCCCTGCCCATGATGGACCCCGCCGAACTGTCGATACAGAGGGCGGACTCGCTAGAAAACGTGGACGTGGCCTCTAAAGATGACAACGCTCAGGAGAGCGAAGACAGCACTTAAATCGCCACCGAAGTGAAGACCTGAGACCTCGGACTCTGTAACTCCTCGTATCCAGTTTTTCCCCACAGCTGTGCGCCTTCCGGGATGAGCAAGAGCATGAAGTGTTTACAGCCGTCGCGCGAGACGGAAACGAGCACAGATCAAGTTGCCATTCACCTCAGTCCAGGCTGAACGAAGCTGGACGTCTTGCCAGTGTTTTTATTTTTAATGTTGGGGGGGGTTTGAATGTGTCATAGTTACAGCACTACTTTTACAATGGGTCATCTGTCAGGCGTTTTTTTTTTTATTTTGTTTTTAAGGTGCAGCTATGTAAAATGCACATTTTTTAAATCATGAAGTGTAGTGATGTTCTCCACCAGTTGCTCTTTGCCTTTTTTTTTTGTGAATGAAAATCTGATGATCCGATGACGGTAGTAGCGAAGGCGTGACCATGTTCACTTTTGATTTAAAAAGAAAAACGATCAGCCTCTTAATGCAGACAAGACAGTGTTTTAACGAAACCTTCTTCTGTATCAAACGTACAAGCCTGATCTGGACAGAGTTACAGTCACCTTTTTTTTTTATCTACTATATTCACTGTTAAAAACGTACGTTTCATGTTATGGTGAAAGGTTCTGGGTTTGTGCAGCAGCTCGCGGCGTTGAACTTAAATCTGTTCTTCAGAAATACAATTTCTTTTTCTTTTTTTTAGCTTGATGCCAAACAAACAAAAGAAAACACTATCACCACATGTGCTACTGACTTTGTTTCAAATGTGAACATGTTTTTTGTTAAACATGGAGTTGTAATTAGTGGGCAACTGTGTTTTAATGTGACACATGAAGGCTGGTTCATTGTATTTATTCAGATGTACAATTGAAAACTATGCGATCCAATCCCTGTTCTAAAAGTTATTCAGACCGGAGACTTGCAGTGGCACTCGAGGAGGGAATTAATTGTTGATTTCTGAGAATGGACATCAAGTTGGGTTGTATTAACTTATAAAATGTACATATCATAGGTTTGCCTCTTTTTTTTTTTGTCATTTGAAGGATTGGGATGACCATAAAGGACATTTTTAATTTATTTATTTGAAGTTACTGTGCGCTCAGATGAAGTCATGGTGGAGGAAAAAAAAAAAAAAAGACCCTGAAATGCAGCTGCAGGTTTTTGTTTTTTTTTTCTTCTGAAGCTATTTGATGTTAAGAATCCTTTTTTTTTTTTAAAGAAAAAATAAACCTCACATGGTTAACGTGCTTTGGTATTGACTGCATTCCTCTGACGATGACAAGTCGGCCTCGATAGAAACCGAGGTGGAACAAGTTTGACTGCTTGTACCAGAACAAACCAGTCTGTTTCCAGTTCTGGTTCAGCCTCTTCAAATCCACAGAAGGTTACAAGGGTTCAAAAGCTTTTTATTTCTTTTAACCAAGTCAATGTCATGATCTTTTATGAAAAAACAATACTTCAGTGGCTGTAAAACCAATTCTTTAACTAAGTTAGTTTACAAAACAGTAAGACAGTGTTGAGATGCAACAGGAAGGTATTTACGTCAGCCTCCACAATTGTTAGTCACAGAAACATCAAGAAGTATTCCATGCACCTTTATGGCCTAAGCTCATATCTGCTGATTGTGCTGATGAACACATGTTGAGCCACAGGGGCTGAAATGATGAAAATACCCGATAAAGTCTTCAGTTGGAATGAAATCCTAAGGACGTGAAATTCTCGACTGACAGCCCGTAACCGGCTTCACCACTAAATAAAAAGGTACATGGCGCAATGTTTCGTTATGCAGCGTGATTCTTTTACCCACGCTGATGTCAAAATCAACAAATCTGAGCGATATTATCCATCATGCTGTCGGAGGTGCGATGAAACAGGACAGGACTTTCAGAACGTGATCAGAAGATAGGAAGTTGATATTTATCGCTTGCTCAACAATTCAACTCGACGTGTCTTCTGATTACATTGTCTGCGCTCCAGCCAAGTGCTCAAGCATGCAATCAACAGAAGTTTAAACTTTGCGGACTGACTGATTGTCCCTTCAGATGGTTTGGTTGCCACAGAGCTCCTCTGTCAGGCTCGGAAATGTAATGAATGCATATTTGGAGCTCCTATCTTCATTTTCCATTAGACGATGGTTTTAACAGGTCCCTGCACTACACTGCTTTACTGTTGTCATGCACTTGCACCGACAAGAGAAATATTCAGAGTGATAACCTGAACGATAGCGCTATCTCACTGCCCATGACCTCTTCATCTGCACCTCCAACAGCATGGCGGATTGGTCAACAAACCCCCAAATACCCGTTTGTGTAAGTAAAAAAAACAGCATGATAGAAGTTACGCCTATCAACAGTTTGGCACCTCAGTTCATGCATTAAATAACTACAATATCATCCAACCCAGAAGCAGTTTTTTTTTTTTTGTTATAACGTGTGAGAAATTAAACACAATACATACCTGACAGTGTTAAAATAATGCATAAGCAGTCGCGGAAATATATTTACACACTGTCCAATCTCCGACATGATAAAAAAAATCTTGTTAAATATATAAAAACTGGTTCTGCAGTTTATTCACAGTGATATTTAGATAAAATTAATTTAGCAGAAGTTTTGCACCATCATACGCTCTTAAATACGTACCACCCTGCTGTCTTTGTACCATATGAGTCAGTGGGTCATACGTACATTTTCTTAAACGTGGTCGCGCTCAGTTGCCAGTTTATGCGGTTTAATTCAACAGTCCTCCCCTCATGAGGGTTATAATGTTCAGCTGTTGTTGAAACGGTTTCAGAGAGGTTGATTAATCTGTATGGTCGTGTTGAAACCGAGTTACACTGCAGTGTTCCCAATATTTAGTCTACCCATTGATATAGACGGGGTGGACAAAATATAAGAAACATATGATATAGACAAAGCCAGTAGGTGGAGCTTGAGTTAAAAGCATCTGTCAAACTTCTGACAGCAGGATTTATTGCTGGGCTGATTTATTCGACTGCTTTACTTTTGGCAATGCATACCTAATAAACTAGCAGCTGAGCATATGTGTATAAAAATCTCTATATCAGTGTCATCAAGGCAAATGTGTACATCGCACACACAAATGCTACTCTGTTCTTGATTTAAATATATTTCTATGACTACAGCAGAAACATCAGGGCTTATGAAAAAGTGAGCGAAGGCGATGCTTGATTAAATTACGTATGGTCTATAAATGTTACGCAAGACTAGAAAATATGTATCAGTTATATAATTTATGGTGTAAAATGTCTTCTAAGCCTCTGTTTCTCTCGCCTCCTGTGGCTACATCCTGACGGAGCGGACATCGGCGTGTATCACAGGAGACTGGGGTGCGAGAGAGGAAACCGAGTATGCAACGGAGTATAGATTGTCCTCACATGGAGGACTTTGAATGAGTCTGTTAGTCATACATCAGTCATGCTGAAGCTGAGACAGAATGGAGGCCAGAGTCTGTGGGAGGAGGGCGGTGACGCTCAGCGACGCCTCTGTCCACATCTCTCTCTCGCTCTGCTGCCACCTAATGTACGGTCCTCTCCTTCTGCCTTTGGTAGTCTGATAAGAGAAACATACAGAGAACATTATATGGTATCAGAGTTCTATCATTATGTGAAGTAACCTCCTACCAGAACGATCGAAGTCAGTGAGCTCCAAAGCCAGTTGTTTTTCTCACGCACGATCGTTATCTAAGCGGTCGTTAACTGTGACGCGCTGGTATCGACGAGCCGACGGGCTTTAAATTCTTGCGTCTCGGCTTGGCTTTAAATTCTTGTGTCTCGGCTTTTGGAACAAGTTATGCTCTTTATGTCACGTTTAACTCACACGCATGAACCTTTCACCGTCACATCGGTAAGGTAAACAACACATACTGCAGTGTTAACGTAACGAGGGATGATGAAGGGCACGTGTTTCATGTTCAAAACAGACTGAAATCTGCCGTCACGTCCGTACTGAGCCCCAAAAAAATGTCCATTTTACATCATCTTATGTTAACTTAATAGTATTTATACTTTTCATGTTTTCTAATGCTGTTAAAGGTTTGTTTGGAAACAAGCCTATCTTTCAAATTATGATTATGAAACGCACAAATGGCTAATTTTACATATGTAAGTCACACCTTGTTTACTGAACATGATTTTTTTTCGGATATTTATGGTCACAGAACACTATGAAAAAACTGCAAAAATGCTGAAATGAAAAGAACATCAACCTTATAAACAAACATTGGATAGAAGATGGAAAAACAGTTACATTTGCAAATTAGTTAGTAATAATGCATAACAACACTTCTAAACCAAATCGTGTGTGTATCATCGTTTTTTTTAAAAGATTTTTTTCAGGCGTAGACACTTTTATTTGACAGTGGACAGACAGGAAATGGGAGAGAGGGGGTGTGACATGCAGCAAAGGTCCTCCAGCCGGGATTCGCTGCGTATGTGGCATGCGCTCTAACAACCCCACTACCTGCGCGCCCTGTACCATCGTGTTTTGACCATAATTAATGATTTCTTTCTTCCTGATTCTTCTCCTGGTAGAAGTAATACGTCTCTTCAATATCAAACCAACCTTAGTAAATCATGACCTTCAAGCCAGAAAGTCACACATTCTCAATAAGTACAGATTCTTCTTCAAATAATGGTTTGTGGGCATCTGCACGATTAAACAAATTCCACAATAAAAGACTGCACAGTAATATTTGGGATTTCTGGATCCACTCTGCCAAAACATCTTCACAATGGGCAAAAACCAAACAATAGGAACTATTGTAGAGCAAAAGGTACAGGAGCGCAACCGAGAGACTGTCATAAGGCTTCTGATAAGATTTTGTTAAGTACTTACTGTAAGGGAAGAAGCGAACCCTCATCAGTATTTCTCGAGCAGTCTTCAGAATCTCTACAGCCTGAAGAGGAGGAAGAAATGAAGAAAGATCTTAAAGCATTATAATGAAAGACTCAACTGTATATGATATAAAAGGGAGATGGGATAAAGTCAGGAACACTGAGAAAGACTAATGTCTTTAGACTGCAGCGTAGTTACTTGCTGTATTTTCTATATTTATTATCGTTTGCATGATGGGACTACAATTAGTATAATAATGCCAAAAGGTTGTTTATTTGGAGAGAGCAAGGAGCAACAACTAACTACCAAAAACAACTTACCAAACATACACTTACACTATGAATAATATGTATTTAGCATGAGATTAAAGGTCAAATCAGTAATGTTTGGATCATGTAACATTTAAACATTTCAGAGGGAATTAAAATACTGAAATATGTTATTTGCACGTTTTAAAATGAAGGCCCATTTCACTCACAAGCCCGCACATATTATTGATCTACGAGGACCAAATTATGACACGTCTAGTCTTAGTCTTTGAATTACTACAACGTACAGACTTGATTTTTAATAGTGTGGCCATCTTTCTTTCCACCGAATCCTTAACTGCGTTGTTAAATTGGACCAAGTTTCTCACACAATGTGATTCTCCCAAATGTAATCTTCTCTTTATCGGTCAAAATGTTGCTTCTGCTCCATTCTTACACATTTCAGATTTTTGTGTCAGTTTAACATTCATGGCTAACCGAACTTTAGGCTTTAACCAATTGAAAATATGAAAATATGAAAATATGACCTATGACAAGAATAATAATAATAATGCATTTTATTATCATCATTCTTGTTATAGGTCATATTTTCATATTTGCACCTTTAAATAATGCATTTTATTTAAAGGCACCTTACATAGCACTCAAGGACACCGCACACAACAACAGTAACAGTACAACCAAAAAAAAAATAAATCAAGGAAACATTTTATGCAGTTTATAAAAGATAAATAAATAAATAAAAGAATGCTCAACATTTAGCACATGCAACACATTAGCTCTATGGTGAAAAGTTTTGTCAATACTAATACAATACATTCAATTTTTACCCACATCTGTTAATGTCACAATTACAACGCATTTGTGTCTCCATTAGCTCTCATAAAGTGGTGGTTAAAAAAGAAAAATGAAACAAGATTAACATTCCTCTCTCAGTTTCAGTAATGTAGATGTGGATGGATACTGTGTACTATTGTCTTAATGCTCTGACTTACTCTGGAGTGCTCTATGTCTTGGAAATCAACCTCATTCACACAAAGAACCTGGTCGCCCTCCTGTAGTCCTGCTCTATGGGCATCCGAGTCTGGGACCACCTGCAAACGACACCACACAAACACACACACACACACACACACACACACACACACACACCTTGGATATAAAGATTCCCAGTTGTGATGCCTTTCCCCCGCGGATGTTGAAGCCCAGCTGTGCTCCTGGCGGTTTCTTCAGCACAATGGTGCGAGGTAAAAACTGGGGGAGCTCGTTGTTGTAGTCAGGGTGATGAACCCGCTAAGAAATGTACAAAGAAAAGGAAAAGATGACCATGTACAACCAGAAGGGTGGTATGATATCCATTAAGTCTTCTTGCACACTTTGAGTCACTACAAGCAGTCGGATTACTGAGTGAATCAGCAGAAAACTTATACTGAGCGTGAAAGTTAAATGCGACACACTGGAACTCTTGAAAACAGTCGTTGGACCAAAAAAATATAACTCAAAGTCCAATTTGCTTTAAACTGCATCTCATAGTCTTCACCTCAGGTGTCGGATATGAACGCCTCATTGATCTTTCTCTGGCTGTCCACTAACTCGTGTTTTTGTCTCCATGGCAACAGATGACATCCACTCGCTGTGCACACCAAAACCAGCGGCAACATTGACTGGAAATGGATTCAAAGCCCCTGATCAGGAGGCAGCTGAGTGCCACAGAGAGATCAAGGAGGCCTTTCACATCCTACAACAGAGGCATCTTTAAATCTTTAAACAGTGGCAGGGGTTACGATAACAGCTACACAGATTAGCCGACTGATCGACTGACAGAAGACAAATTGACTATTTTGATAATAGATCAACTGTTTCAGCCATACTTTAAGCAAAAATATCAAACATCGTCTGGTTGCAGCTACTTGCATGTAAGGATTTGCTTCATCTTTTGGTTATTTGTGATTGAAAACACTGATGAAGGTCGCTGGTTTAATTCCTGGCACCCCCGGCTGCATTTCAAAGTATCCTTTAGCAAGACACTGAACCCCAAATTGCTCCCGATAAGCAGGCTGTATCGCAGCCTCTCCCATCAGTGTACGGATGTGTGTGGTAATGGGTGAATGTGATGAGGAAAAGCTGGGGTTTTGGACTTTTGATTGGACAAAAAAAGGTGCTATTTGAAGATGTCACTCTTTGCTTTTGGAAACTGTGATGAGCATTGTTTTTTTTTTTTCACATGTACCAACATTTCTCAGACTATACGACTCCTCGATTAATCACGAAAACGATCAGAGCCATAATCAAAACAGAAAATAATCATTAGTGGCTGCGTAGTCGTCTCCCACACTGACGACAACATTATTTTACTAAAGATTCACACTGTCCTTTGATCACATCTGCTTACAACTGAGACATATCGATCCCCTAACGAAGACCTGAAGATGCATTTAGAAATCTTCAGAAAAAGCTTTCAATCTTGTGTAGTGTCATTCATGGTTATATACACTGTTTAAAGAGCAATGTGTGGTCCTGCTAACACTGTATGTGACGTACCTCCTGTGTAGGTATCCATGCTGGTGGGTTCTCATAGGAAGGCAGGAACACCACTGGGAGCTGGTAGTCATCATAAGGGATTTTCTGATCCATTTTTGCTGAAACACACCAGAAGACAGAAACAGCTCCTTAAGGTTGAGTCCACATTATAACAAATTAAGGCTCGATATATAGTGTTAGTCACGAGCGAGCAGACCAAAACATGACAGTGGGTGTCGTCTAGTTCAGCACACAGACACTTAGTTGTACAAAATAAGTAGCTAAACCCGCTGATATACTACAAAACATCACATAAATGTGACACTGCTGATGTACATGGCTTAGACTATATTAATAAAATGAGGTGAACTGTGTGAATTAGCCGATAATTGATCATTTTACACCGCAATATATCAATGAGACGCCAGCTAACGCTACAGTTAGCTTACTAGCTAACTTCGAAACGCTTCTCTCTCTTCACCAAACATGATTTCATGGCTGACATTCACGATTATTATCACCGCCCGAACTGTAAAGATTAAGGTACCGCTAAACTTGTTGACGTAAAGTCGAGCTGACAGCCATAAAATAGCAAATTATCTCACCTGCCACTTCGTAAACTAGCAACAACGACCTCTTTTTCTTGTGTTGGCCGGTGACTCACAGCGGGCTCGTTACCGCCACCTGCTGTCGGGGAGGAGTCACTACAACCTGCGGCCGTGAGCTGTAACAGCAGCTTGTGCTGCAGTGACGATGCATTACTGCCATCCTCTGGAGTTACTTCAATCCTACAATGTCCAGATTCTTCTCAGAAATCCTGTCAGGAAAAGTGACGACACATGCACATCTCCCAATCCTTTCATTTAATGCACCACGTCCTCTCTCCCAGGCTAATTTCTGCAACTCACATGCACGTCTTCTTGCAGTTTTCTGCCCCCTGACAGTGTTTCAGATCACTGTGTCCTCTTTTTTCTGTCTCTCACATATTTCTACCAACACACACCCTATTTTACCGTGAATGTCTTTTCATTACCTCCTGATATCCCAGTGCTGCTGCCATTCTTTATCATATACTGCCCTTTCCCCTCTGATGCCAAATGGATGTGACCTCCGTGCCCTGCTTTGTTTATCTAAAATGTGTCATTTCATAAAGTAAATCCTGCTGATTACTAGGATGCACCATGCCGAGACTGAGTTACTTGAGAGGAAATAAATGACTCAGACAAATAGCAAAACACCATTGATTACCTGCAAAAGCCAGTCTTGCTCAAACTCCTTAGTGCATCTCTCAAATGTAAATATCTGTGTCAATGAACACGTCAGTGCCATCAGAACGACAAGTCCTTGTGTCATTGTGTACGGATAAGAGAGTCAAATTGCTTAGTCATGTTGTCAGTATAACAGTGAGATCTGGAGGGGTGTTCTGATGTGTGACGTGGATGTACCGAAGCATTTGCAACTTGCTCAACTTGCTTTTTTTTGATGTGCACAAGTGACACAATGATGTGAAGATTGAACAAGTATAGTTTTGCGAATTTCAATTCTGATCTGAGAAATGCGCCAAAGAAAGAAAGCGACTGAGAAAAAAACTCTAATCTCACGTGTACGTCCTCTTTTTCTGTCTCTCACATATTCCTAACGACACACACTCGACTTGAATGTCTTTTCATCACCTCCTGATCCCCAAATGGATGTGACCTCCGTGCCCTGCTTTATTCATCTTAAATGTGTTATTTCATAAACCGTGCCGAGACTGAGTCGCTGTGTTCCAGAAGACGTGAACTCAAGTCGACTCGAGTCTCAGTTTCGATTACTCGCAACTTGACTTGAGAGGAAACAAATGACTCAGACTGCATCCAGTATTAAACAGGTTTTCATGCCTTGTTATAAAAAATAAAGGTGCAGGTAAAGACTGCAGTATTTCAAGGTGGGACGTGACTGAGAAAAAATGTCTCGGGACCTGCTTTGAGACTTTGACTTTCAAGGTCATTTTACACGTGTCAGCTCAAATGCTGGAAGTGATGTTCGTCTGTTTGAACGCTTTGCTTCACATTTCTCATCTCACATCATCACATTCCTCTTTTATTTTGTCTACGTGTTTAGTGATGGACTCCAATGCAGCTAATTCTGCACTTTGCTTCATGGCATTATCAAGCATTCCTATGTCTGTATTACAATCAGGCTGCCTCAGGTATTAATAAAGTAAGTCTCCCGTGTTCAGTGAGGTAGAAATATTTACCTGACATTAAGCTGGGATGATGACTTCTCCCTCCGAGTCCCTCTTGGGAAAAATTCCAGTTCCTTTCTTTCTTTCTTCTTTGGAAATCGGTATTAAATCAAGCACAGACTCTTATATGGTGCTGACATCTCTGCATGCTCATTTTATCATCGTTATTCAGGCGCACTAAATTCTTCTTCTCTTCCTCGATCATTATTCTTTTTCCTCTCACTCCACATTTTCACCACCGCACACTCCCGTTCACTCACCTGTAGCAGCCTGCAGGGAATCCCCGACTTTACCTGAAGTGACACATCTTGTGCCCTCATTCAAATGAATTTAGCCAGGACTCGTGTTTACAACCAATGTCTGGTTTCATGTCTGGTTTCTTTTTTTTTTTTTTCTACCAACAATTAATCTGTCTGAGTCGAGGGGTGTGCTGCTGCTGCAACAAATGAGACGAAGGTCAACGATTTCTTGTAATCTCTTTTATTTTCTGTCGTCTGTTTAAGAAAGTCTTTCTTTAACTCTACACCGTCACAGCCGCAGCACGTGATCAACACCGTGAAGCTTTACCTTTCGCAGGTACAACACTTTGATCTCACTCCCTCCTTGTACTTATCTCCACCACACCAAGCTCATCTTCTCTTTCCTTTAACTCGTGCCCAAAGTTCCCCGCCGTTTAAAAACACCTGACAGGCTGTGGTATTTACTCTGACACCGTGTTCAACAAATTCAAAGTAAAGGCTCCTAAAACGGGTGTTTTTTTTTTTTATATGTGAAAGTCCTCATTGGTGATGGTGATCTTAAAAAAAAAATGGGAGTTCACGCTGATTGCATGCAGACAAAGATAAAAAAAAGTCCGCGTGCAATGAGATAAAAGATCATTTATACACTGCCGAGTATCTTATTCTAACCTCTGATGCAGTAAAACATCATATTTATCTGATGATTATATATTGTGTTCTAAACTTAGTGCACCAAAGCATTGAAATACTCAAGTAAAGTCAGTAAAATTGTACTTGAGTACAGTAATTGAGTAAATGCACCTATTTACTGTCCACCTCTTCCACCGTTGTTGTGTTTTGATCCTGGGGGGGCGTCGCGTGTTAGTTTGTAAAGGAGATTTTGAAAGTAAGGCAGACAAACGACGGGATGATGAGCAACAATATGTCCAGAGTCAACGTGCCAGCAGCGGGCCGTGCCAGGTGCAGCAGAAGAAAACATTGCGTGCGCCACATTAAAGGAATGCGGAGCCATTATTCCTGACGCTCTTTAATAAACTAATGACACGATGAACTAATGCCCTCACTGTGATCACTCATTGATAGACTTAAAAAAAAAGAAAAAAAAAGAGGAAGCCTTCAACGTTTTCATTTTGACTCGGCGGAAGAAAAGCACCCTCAATAATAAATCATATGTTGTGTTCCTGAAGTAGAAAGACATGGATTTCGTTTTACTCGGTGGACTGTTATTACAGTGGCCCTGAGGGTCGAACAACATTTCATAAGCGACAGGACTTCAGAAAATATGACACACAACATTTGGGAACACGCAACTTTTCAGAAGACAAACGTTGTATTTTCTGAGATGTTGTGTCGTAGTTTCTTAGTTTGACAGTTTAAGCCAGAGAGAAGAAAAGATGGCGCTCTCAGCTCTAACATAAAGGCTCGGGGGGGCCTTTTTTTCTTCCCTGCAAAGAAAACCAGTTTACACCAAACCAGCCCGACCCGCCAAGTGGGTTTAAGATCTCTACTGCAGGCTGTCTGATGCGCTTCAGAGCATTTATCTATTTGTCATGATTAGGAAAAAAAAATAGCTGTTTTTGTGTAACTTTTGAAAAACTTTCATCCTAAAATTGACATAAAATAACACACTTTTATAAGGTTTTCACAACGAGGCTCACTGGGTGAGAGTAACATGTACTTATCCCCATGCGCCTCGCATATATCTGTCAAAAATGATTTCTTTCCCTGCGAGTTTAACTCCGTTCTACCTGCACTGAAAGCCTCTCCTCCCTCTCTGCGCGGGCTACACCCCTCCTTCAGCTCGCACCCATTCATGTGCGACCGCATTCTCATTCAGCTCACGGGCTCACAGGGAGCAACAAGTGTGAGGGGAGAAGAAGAAGGAGAGTGGAGGCAAAACTGATGAGAGCCGGGGACGCAACGGGACTGCTTCTGAGTGAGTATACAGAGAATTGTGACCATTTATGATCGATAGATAGATAGATAGATAGATAGATAGATAGATAGATAGATAGATAGATAGATAGATAGATAGATAGATAGATGGTCTTGTGTCAGTCTCGTGAATCACACTAAAGCGTCCAACATCTCTTCACTTCTCTTTTTTTTACTCTCAATCTGAATATAATTCCCTTTTGCATATCTAAAAAGAAAGAAAGAAAGAAAGACAGAAAGACAGAAAGAGAAAGAAAGAAAGAAAGAAAGAAAGAAAGAAAAGATAAAGAATGACAACCAGGGAGGAAGCACAGAAAAAGACTGGGAAATTTAAAAAAAAACTTTACTTTACTGATCCTGCAGTGACAGAAACCGAGATAACGATCCGAGCGCTGATAAGGCTCGTGGTTTACGAGATGAGACACGCAGGTGTTTATGATATAGATGGCTCAGATGAGTTCAGGTGTTAAGTAGACAGAAGATTGCAAGAGCCTAAAAAAACTGAAGGGTTTGAGAGTTTGTGAAATTCACTTGCTGAGGTGTGAGGGTGACTAAATGGAAGAAGAGAAAAAGCGTTTGTTTAGGAGATGTTCACTCAGAAAGTCGAGCCGCCTGAAGGTAAAGAGTGTGAGAGGAAGAGTGAGAGCTGTGTCCTCTGCTGCAAAACCATCAATCATGTTGGGGGAATTTGAATTTGCATTTTCTGCCTCTCGCCACATGTTTTCCACGATTATCCCAACGCCCTCTTGTTTCGGTGTCTAAATACACTTTACATTGCCAGCAGGATGAGATAAAGGCCGTGTTGCTTTAGCAAACTGGCACAGTGTGTCGTTTGTGTTATCTTTGTAATCTGCCCCGCAATGCAGGTACTGTTGCCCTTTCCCTTTTTTTTTTGTCCATTGTCTGAAATGAAACCCTTGTTCTTAAGTGTGTGGTTGTGAAGCGAGAACGACAATTAGAGTAACATTAGTTAGATAAACGTCGATGCCCTCCAGCTACATGAATGTTAGACCGAGGACGTGAGAAGTTAAAAAAGCAAAGTCGACCATGAGGTATGGTAATCGTTCTTTCATTGTAATGGGTTCATTTTCAATTTGTCGTCTTATCACCAGCTGACAGTCTGGTTTGCTCGCACGTACTACGGTTATTACTCAACATTCAGCTCAGGTTTAAAACTTCCTTGTAAATTCTTCGCCGGCGCAGCGAGACAAGACGTCTTGTGTTTCACGACTTCGACATCCAGACCTCTCGACTTGTCCACGCGTGCTCACACTCACTGATAATCTCTTAATTCCTTCCAGGGGTTGTCATTCTATTCAGTTCGGTTTTGCGACAGTTGCATCCTAGCTTGACCGGCTTAGTGTTTGCAAAACCCTTGCCCTCACCTTGAGCCTGAGTTTCACCCTGAGGGCTTTGACAGGGGAAACGTGACATGAGCCACCCAGGTGAGAATAATGCTGGAAAATCCCCAAGTCAAATCAAGTCGAACGAGAAAACTGCTGGTCGTTTGGAGCCTTTTTCACAATAGAAACCCTTCATTGCTCAATGTGCCTCCTCGGTGGGTGACAAATAACGCTTATTTTCCCACGTCCAACTTTTTGGACGTGGCACAATGGCAGGTCCCCACATGTTGACTAAATCATCTTGCTGTGACCCATTCCCAGGGTGTACAGCATCTCACGGTGAACATATCCATCAGTCACCACCCCCTCGAGCTGCAGTCATTATCAGTGCGGTTCAGTATGCAGACTGTTTATCCTCTCTGTGCGTGGATCTGCCTGTCACTGTGTGTGGCTGTTTGTGCTGCAGAGGCTCAATGGTGTGACTTCACTCTCAGGACAGTCTGTGCGCTGCTCTCAATACCCCATGCTGTCGGCCATTGTGAGCGCTCCCAGTGCCTATTCCCCCTCTCGGACACAGGCCTCTATTGAGGTTGGGTTATTGAGCAGGGGTTGCCTTAATACTCAAAGAAACTCCTTTTTTTTTCTATCCCTCCCTCATTTGCTTTCGTTGACAGTCATCTTTTTTTTTTTTCCCCCCTTTAGGTTCAGAGAGGTGAACGGGTTCGGGCCTCTAGTTGGTATCCAGAGAAAGCGCTATCTGTGCTCCCTCCGTCCCTCCTCGGGCTGTATCAGGTGTCCGGACCGGGGTCTTAACTTTGTGCGCCGTGAATGAGGAGGAGAAGTGATGTCTCCACACGAAAGCTGTAGCAGAGTTGGCAGCAGGTGCTGCTACAGCTGCCACTGGGAGCGCCGGGATGAACCTAAAAGAAAAGTGAGTATTTTCAAGCCGTATTTTTTTTTGTCTATGTTTCAGTTTTTCAGTTGTTTCACCAGGCTGCTGAGATTTGATTGACAGCTGATAGGAGCCACCTACGCCCGCCCTAGAGCCTAAAACAGCCACTGAGTGATCATTTAGGCCAAGTGACCCTCTTCTTTCTCCTCTCGCCTGAGCCACCTACAAACCAGCCTGCAGTAGACTGATGCATCATGTAGCCAGTGAGATTTCAAATCTAGTGATATACAGTTTATTACAGTTTTTTTTAAATCCATAAACTTGGAAACTATGCAAGTTTATGTTATTTTATGCATTTTGCTTTATGAAAAGGCTGTTCTTCTACCGACAAACTTGTTTTTGTTTCACTATTAGTTATGTATTGAGTTAGTGTAAATAAGGAAATAAATAACTATGATGAGTTTTAGCCCCTGGCACCCTCAGGCAGTGGTGTTTTGAGGTCATAAAATTACTTTTTCTTTTTACCAGGCGCTTGGTTACATTGTTATCTAATTTGAACTTGGACCACGTGACACTTTATGACATGTGGACGCATTGTGTTTTCCAGCCAATAAGGGCAGTTGCAGGTCATCTGCAGACTTATTTTTGCATTAAATAATATAGCTGGCAACAATTTAAGAGATGATTCAGTATGTTAAAACTCCTACAGATCAGATCAGTTTCAATGCCTGCACATCAAAAGGTTTAACAATAGCTTTGAATTTGCTTTCGGCTGGACTCGGACAGGTGTTTTAAAATCATTTTACACACATTTCAAGGAATAAGAAATGATCATTAGGGAGTCCAGCTAAGTCACAATACTTTGACTGAGCAGAACCTTTACAAATCCCTGTAATCAGGGATTAACATTCCACCGCACTGAATTCAGAGGTATAAAATATTGCACATGAACTGTATACGCTTTAAATGCATACAATGAAGCGACTACCGTTGTTTACCGAGAGAGATATTTGCATAATCCCAAGGAAAGAAAACTTTGTAAATGATGCAGTGAATAAGATGCTGGATATGCGTTTTGTGTGCCAAGACAAAGTAACCTCACAGGCCCTGACAAGCCCGATGAGGACTTAACTGGAACGTGATTATAAAGGGGGGAGAGGGGGCTGGTGGCAGTTTATAATTTTTGGAAGGTGGAGGTGGTGATGGCGAAAGAGCATGAATCGTCTGCTTGTTTTTGCAAGGGAGCGAGACCAACTGTGAGAAAAACAAATGTTGGCATCGCTCCACCGTCGGATGAAATTCTCTCGGAATTTGCGCGCACATACTTTCACTTAAACGCACACGGGCACACAAAGAGATTGCAGATAGATAATCATCCCGACCGCCGCGGCCTTAAAAGCTTTGAGGTGTCAGTAAAAGTGAAAAAGATTAATCTTCCACCTGCTCTTTTTTTTTCGTTTATAGCGTGCCTGCTGTTGGTCCTCGTTTGTCGTTCTGGCCTTACTGCTGTCCCTGATCTGGTTGTACATTTGTCTGGTAACTTTTAATGACCAGGATGATGTTAACTGGTGAGTGATCACACACACACACACACACACACACACACACAGAGAGCCACACACAGCCCACATTGAATCCAGCACACAAAAGCCCAGAATCCTCTCTTTTCTTTTTCTTTATTGGTGACCTTTATTCTGCTAACCCGGCGCTGCCCTCCATTGTTCTATTATCAGGAAGGGCTTCACAAAACTGAAGCGGTGGGTGAACTGGTTCATGGTGGTGATCGTCGTCTCTGCAGTGATAACCAGCTACTGCGTCCTGCTGCTGGTGAGATCTAATTAAAGAAAATTAAAAAAAAAAAAAAAAGTTTAATCTTGCAGCATGTAACCAGACTTTAAGTGAAGTTTTATATTAAACGCTATCTTCACAGCTCTTCGCACTGTTCCAAGTCACCTTAGGGGAACCACTCGACCTGCACTGGTTACACAAGGTACTGCAAGCATTTACCCGTTTCGACTGATTTCACCTGTTTCCAAATGTGTATCATCGACTGAGGTTATTCAAATGTCATTTTCCACGGCATTCTTTCTACGCAGATCTTTTTATTTCTTGGCGTGATAATCATCGCGGCGGGAGTCACGGGAGTCAGTCTCCAGTGGGAAAAAGAATGGCCGACTGTTCCTCTCTCGCTCCAGGTACAGCAGAGCCGAGCTTCCACCAAACGCACTCATCAGTCATTTCTGTAAACTTACGCGAACCCTAGACGTGTTTTGCGTTTCTCACGGCAGCCCGTGTGCAGGCAGGGTTGGCACCACCGGCTCGGCTTTCTAAAACGTTGCGAAATAACGGACGAAAAATGTTTTCCTGGTCTTGCTGTGGGCACACTTGTCATGGGTCTGTTTGTTTTAGTTTGGTTATTTCCTGCTTTATAGGCTCTCTTCCCATGTCTCATGTTTCGGCTTTACACCTTTCTGCCGTTGTCTGTTTTCCCGCCCTTTTTTCTGCTCACCTGTGTCTTTAAGGTGCATCTCCTGTGGCCTGGTCCTCGTGTTTTAATTGTTTTTACATTGAGGACATTTGTCCAAAGTGACTTACAGCAAGGTGCCGACCAGCACATCAGGAGCAGTTTGGGGTTCAGTATATTGCCCAAGGACACTCCGACATGCAGACCAGGGGAATTGAACCAGCGACCTCCCGAAAACAAGAAGCTGGCTCAACGCCCTGAGCCACAGCCGCCCATTCGTGTGTTCAGTGCTCCTGATTTGTTCCCTCGTGGTTTTATGGTTTGTCTTCCGTTTTAGTTGTCTTGGACTCTCCTTGTTTCTTTCTTGTCGCCTGCTTTTTGTCGTTTGCCTTTTGGTTCCCTGGGTTTTGTATTGTGGGACTTCAGCTTGCTTGTTAAAGCTCGCCGTTTGTCTTTCAATCCGCCCCTGGTAGTTTTGTGTTTGGGTCCCTTTTTGCCTCGCACAACAGCACTGAAAACCTTTTCTTTGCATTTACCGCCAGACCGAGAACATACTGCTAACCTTTTCTTCTGCTCGGTCTCTTAACCACAATGCAGGACATCAAATGGTTCGTGTTCTTTTTTTCTCAGTATGTGGTTGTTTGTTACAACAATAAACGAAATGCTGCAGGCGGCGACACAAACGATGAAAAAACAGGACAGTGTGGGAAATCCTAAAATCAGAGCTCAGGCGACGAGAGTCACGAGACCGCTGTGGGTGCTCCGATACTCTCCGACCAATCAGTGGTCACCTTTTAATATCAGCTCACCTCACTTGGAACCTCAACAAAGCGGTGACAAAAACAAAGGACAGGATGGAGATCTAAAAAATTTTTTGACAATGGGGCCACGAAAATAACCATTCGGATGTGTAACAAACTGATCTAAACAGGCATGCTTGGTGTAAACACGGCTTCGGGATTTTGTTCTTAGGACTCAGTTGTGTGTGGGAGAAAATGAACGGCTCTTATTCAACTGTGCACATCATGCGTTTTTTTGACGTGTGTCTTGACAGGCAACGGGTCCGTTCTTGCAGTTTGGCGCTGTTGTGGCATTGACCCTGCTGAGCCCTTTCATCTTCAGCGGCTTCCACATGGCCAAGAACAAGTGTGAGTCTCAGATTTCATTCAAGACCACACACTGACAGGATTCACACCGTGCACAGACACAACATTTATCCAGACACGATGTATCTTTTGAAAATGAGCTTCATTTGTCTTTGACTTGGAAGAGTTTCTCCAAGATAAAAACAGACAAACTCTCTTGATCCCAGACTAGAAATTAAGGGCATACAAAACAATACAATTAGAATTAGAAAGGCAGTGTTGATATTTACTCACACAGACGCACACTGCTAGAGGGTGTTGGGTGGGTGTTGGGTGTTGGGTCCTGTTTTGCCACAAAGCAGATCGAATAGCTGAACAGGATCGTCTTATCGTTTGACTTTTGCTGTCCTCAGGTTCTCAGTTCCTCATGGCAGTGGTGTTTGTGGCGGTGTCGGTCGCCATCTTCCTGTGTCCCCTGTTCATCAGGTCTCCATGTCTGATAGGGAAGAAGCAATTGCCTGAGAAACCAAAGCTCATTGGCCACCGAGGTGCACCGATGGTGAGCACCATGTTATAAATGACAACACCCTGAAGATACACAGGAAACTCCACGTATTGTTGACAGTAGTAACACTTTTGGAAAGAATTCTCACGGTTAATGCACAGCAGTTGTAATAGTTTACACGGACGGTACAGTTTAAGGATCCTTTAAAGGGATAGTTCGACATTTTCTTTCTTCTTACCACGCTGACAGCAGAAACCGTAGAAGCAAAAATGCAGTTTAGGCTTCGGCTCTGAGCTTTAAAAGCGGTGGGATGCCATTTATTTTCATGACCTGACAGTTAAACTTCTCAGCTCACTCTTGCGAAGACAGTGTTTTTTTTTCTGAAAATGGCGAACTATCCCATTAATTTGTAAGCCAACCAGACATAAAACAAAGTCAACTCTCCTGCCATTCAGACCAAACATTCTGTGTTTACCATATGTTCGGGCTATTTCTCTTTACTGATCTAATGTGTTCAGTGACTTTGCGTTTGCTCAAATACTTGCGGCTCAGGTGTGAGCAATCGTCCAGTCATGTGAGGGCCCCATATGTCACGCTGCTCTGTCCTTGTTACGTTTGCTTCGCTTCTGGGTCACCAATAAGCTTGATTTCACACAGTGTACGGGGTCGTGTGTTTACACAGTTTTAGGGTAAGTTGTGTGCTGTGTGCGCATGAGTGTGTCTCACCCATCTGTCCTCCCCCCCCGTGTTCAGCTGGCCCCAGAGAACACCATGATGTCGTTCAAAAAAAGCATCGAGTGCGGCGTGACAGCCTTCGAGACAGATGTACAGCTCAGGTACAGTGAAACAGGCCTAATTTAAAAAGGCTATTTTGTAGTGGCTGAGTTTAACAGAAAAGCACATGAATGAAGCTTTTTTTTTTTTTTTTTTAAAGGAGTAGTACTCTTTGATTTCTATACGCCCATTACACTAAATGAACATTTGCTAAGCCTCGACCCCATCAGTTTTTGAACAATTGACTGCGGGGTACAGCTAGTTAGCCCTAACAAAGGAAATGTGACCCTGTTCGGCAGTGGACTCCGATGTAGAAGGATCCAGAACCAGCTCCTTCACAGTGGGCAAATTATAAAAAATTAATCCGACAAGCATCTTTAATAATCCTTTGCAATCACTTTCACTTATTTTTGTTTTTGCAAAGGCAACAAACAGACTCTTTCGGTACCAAGCATCATTGCAAATAGAGGATCGAAGTCCTGCCCCTTCTGGTGCGCCCTGTAGAAAAAAGTTGTACAATGGTAACGGAACAACGCAGGGTTTGGGTTAAAAGGATCACTCTAGTGGGATCTTTCGCTGGTCTCTGGTTACCATCCTGACACGAACCAAGGATCACTCTCCCCACAGCCCTGTGCGCACTTTGACATGCTGTGCCTACTGGAGCTAAGCTGCGCCTGAACAGTCGTTGCTCACGGGAAGGGGTTTAGCAAATGATCAGATGCTGTTTGTCGATTCATTCTGACGACTGCTCTACTTTGCTTGGTTTAATTCTTGCAATGCTCGTGCAGATATTCCTGCAGTTTCCCACAGAGCTCAATAAAGCTTATAAGTGTCATAATGCAATTTTAAAATGACATTTCACTGGTCTCACAGATGCTTATTATTATTTTTTTTTTTTACTGCTTTTCTGACCTAGTAAAGACAGAGTTCCCTTCCTGTTGCATGACCATAAATCGGACATCTTGCGGAGAACGACCAACGTTAAAAGCAGAAACTTCCAAAACAAAAACTTTGGCCTCAGCACCAACTGGACCTGGGAGGAATTACAGAGTCTCAATGCAGGTGAATGGTTCCTGGAGGTGAGAGCTGCGTTTTACACATGCATGTCCACACGCTTGCTCTTCAAGGATTATGTGTTTCCCTGAAGCGTGCTGCAGCCACAGGAAGTATCATCTGACTTTTCAGACAGATCCTTTCCGCTCAGTGTACAAGCTCTCCGAAGAGGAGAGGGAATCATCCAGGAATCAGACTATACCCTCCTTACGTCAGCTCCTCGACCTCGCCAAGGAGCACAACATCTCAGTGTTATTTGACCTATATAACAACGACACGGAAAAGGACACAGAAGAAATAGTCCACACCATCTTGAGTTCTGGCATTGACCAAAGCCTGGTAAGTCTACTTCTAATCCATCGAATCGAGATATTTAATGATCAATATTTTGTTGAGTTGTTTATTTTCCCTTTTATAGGTCCTCTGGCTTCCTCATGTAAAAAGAGAATATGTTAAGGAGAATGCTCCAGGCTTCATCCAGGTCTACAACGACAGAGAAAAGCTGAAGGAAAACAATGGAACCTTCCTGAATGTGAAATACAGCAAGCTAAAAATGGATGAAATCAGGTATAACAAAAACAAAAGCAACACTTTACACCCATGGTATCTATCTAGTAGTGCCAGAGGGCACGCACAGTAGTGCGTTAATTAGAAGTGTGTGTGAGGCATGCTGAGACACAGTGCTGGCGCTGAGTATAGAAGCGCAGATCTGGCCTTCAGGGATGACATTCAAATAATGACCCAGCCCAGGAGTGTTGTTTCACGGATGGGCAAAGGTTTCAAAGAATGAAATGCAGTGTAGCAACACGTTTTGAGAAAGTGTTGAATGAACTCACTGCACACGGACTGCTTCATGAGACAGGCCCTCTTCACGTCTCTGACATAAAAACAAATAACTTGGCCGCACAAGTTACCACTGTTTACACGTAAACACGTGGCATCTGACAACTTTGATCACATGCTGAGCAAAAACACGTCTGATCAGGTTTCATGACACTCGTGATTGCAGCGTGGGTGTGCGTCTGTGTACGTGTTTGCATGAACTCACTCGTGATTTTAATATTTCATTGAGCTTGTGGTTTAAACAAATGAAAAGAATCCAGAGTCCAGAGTCCGGATAAGTTAATATCGTTGTGCAACACGTACATTAGTCTTCCTGCTTATGGTGAACGCCACACTGACGGTGGATGGCTGACACAGACGAGTTTTCAAGTGGGCAACAGTGAAATCTGCCGTCCCAGAAACACCCCCCCTCCGTGTCATCTTCAGGGCCCAGCAGGGGTCTTGCCTCTTCATCCAACGCCACTGGCTGCTTCTCTCTGCTGCCTCCGACGCAGCTTTGGTGGCAGAACGCGGGCTCTGGCCTCTGACTTTCAGGTCTTTGAGCAATCTGGCGGTACATGTTGCCACAAAACTTCGGCAAACCCGCCCGCACAGGATGGACTGTAGTATTCCAGCCGAGACGTTGCGCCTCTGCAGCTTGCTCGACATAGCGTAGATGTTTTTATGATGATGACTCATTTTTTTATAGAGTAGACAATCAGAGCACTGAGTCAGGCCTCATGGTGACGGTAACAATCTCTGGTGGAAATACTGTCTGCCGATGCAAAGCACAGAAGGAAACACAGACGTTCAATAGGCAGAACTCACACAAAACACACAAATATTTGCTGCCCTGTCTTCCAATACACTACTTCTGCACTTATTTACCTACGTTATAATTCACGCACAGTCTTACTTGTCCTATATTTCATGCCAAACTCTGTGTTTTCATCCGACAGGGATCTTCAGAACATTACTGTGAACTTGTGGGTGGTTAATGAGCGTTGGCTGTTCTCTCTGCTGTGGTGTGCAGGGGCGAGCTCGGTTACCACCAACGCCTGCCACCTCCTAAAAGACATGGAGCAGCCCGACTGGGTCATGGTGAGCAACACATGCAGCCTGCGCCGTTTGGTAGCTTGTGCTTTATTTCACCATCCAGCAATAAAGACCATCGGTTAAAGCACTTATTTGGGAGCCGACAAGTTTGTGCAGGTGTTTTCAAAAATATGTGACACGCCTTGAACCGGTGGGCATGTTCGTGTGTTTCAGGCACCTCGGAAATACCTAATCATATGGATTGCAGTGGACATTGCGTTTATTGTGATAATGATTGGAGTTTACATCGTTCAGCGGTAAGATGAGCGGATGTCTGCTGTCAATGTTTGTGTCTGTTTATAAAACTGCTCATTGTAGTAGAGAAGTGAACAGACTTGACTCATGCACTTCACTCTCTCTACCAGGAAAACCGACTGCTTCTGCTCCATGACAGGTAATGTACATTCAGGTTATGATCAATTAACGGATCATTGTTTGTGTTACGTCTATAAAAATGTGTATGAATATTTTCCGTAAGCCTTAGGTGACATCTTTAAATCTGCAGTCCAAAAAAAAAACCCCAAAATATTTTCACTTCACTATCATATAAAACAGCAGATCTGGAACAAAGGAAAAGGGATTAACCGATTGTGAAAATAGCCGCAGATTAAGTTTCTGTCGATGGACTAACCTATTAACCGTCTAACTGTTTCAGCTCTAGCTCGCATGTCGGCAATAATGCCACTGAAAAAGACAAGCTACCGGCATGCACAGTTTTTTGTTTTTTTTCCTACACCTGGGCGTTGCAAACAGTGTTCACAAGTGTAACAGCTGTCCTCTTGATTAAAGCGGGTTCACCTATCAACGTACGGCAGAATTATCAACGCGTGCAACGGAGAGGCGAGCAATCGATGGCCTCTGCTGCACCGTGAATGAAACGAACCGATCACATAATACCAAGTAAACAGACATCAAGCAACTTTTTTGGTAACGCTTTCTAATGAGTCCCCCTTTCAAAGGGGTTTATGCGTTGTAACTATTGGCTCAACAGCTGATTATCCAAAATCCTTTTTGCTGTATCTGTTTGATCACATGGACCCATTTAATTAACAGCTAACTCATTAACATTTAAAACTACAAAACCTGATGCAACATAACATCATAATTACTAAACAGAAAAGTTTACTGGCTATAAATTTGTTTCATAACCTGGTAATAGAAATGCTGTTCTTATTACCAGTCAATGAATGATCTGTCAATGATTACAATGTTTTAACCATAAACAAAACAACTTATTACAGCTTATAAACTCTTTATAAATGGTGCCTTATTAGAAGGTGGTACCTATCTCTTCTTCTTTTTATTTTTATTGAAATGGATGTGTTAAAATACACAAATTTAATCATTTGCCTGTTGTTGTTTTTTTTTCTCATAACTTTTTTGTGACAGGAACAGAGAGACAAGGAGACCAAATTCAAACCTGGAATGAAAAAGAACTGTATCCCTTCTTACCCACGGGGTAGTTAACATGATCCAAAACCGCCGTCTGCACTGCCACAATGGTTTGGACCTTGACCAAGAAGAAAACAAGTTAATGTGAATGACCGTAAACTGTATTTCGAGGCCATTAAGTGAGAATGTTGTTTGTTTTTTTCTGAGATTGTAAAAATGTGAACCACGCCCGATGTCACTGGATGGCAGTTTCAGTTTATGGTGTCTGTGTACGTCCCGCTGATTAACTGGGTTTTCGTTCTTCTGTTGCCACTGAAAATATATCGCTTTTCTCATTGTTTCACTGCATTGTGCACTGTAGACTGCACTGAATTTCTTCTTAGCACTTTACGTCATCGTTTATTTTTCTGTCATTGCTGTTTGTTACAAAACGTTCTATCATGGTGTCATTATTTCAGGAAGGATGTGAATTTACTGTAAACTGAGCCAAAAAAGCACTACAGCTATTTTATACACTGCCGTTTGTCTGTGTGTTAAATTCTCTGCTGCGCAATTAATGAATTAATTAAGATGAATACGTGCATCATATACATTTGACCAGTTGCTTCACAACATACATATGGTTCCGTGTTGCCTTACGTTACACTCAAGTATTTTTCAAAACATATTTTGTGTACCTCTGTTATTGTTTTCTGGTTTCTTTCATGAGATACTTGTTGGCACATTTTCTGCACTGTGCCTTTGCATTAATTAACACAGAGGACATTTTGTATATCTTTGGGACAACAAATGGAAAATTAAACTTTTGGAATAAGTATAAATATATAATAAAATATCTTTTTAAACACTCAATTGTGCTTGATTGATGCACATTTTTATTTACGAGTGAAAAGTGCCATAGTGGTGAACAGAAACAAGGTACATGTACTCAATTACTGAGCTCAAATACAATTCTAAGGTGCTTTTCTATGGAACTTAGCTCTACATGTCAGAGAGAAACATCATTATTTTTGCTCCACTACATTTAACTACAAGTTACATTGCAGATGAATATTTCATAAACCTATAAAGCTACATTACATAAGTCAACCCCGCGGTATGTAAAATACACACAAATCGCTCTGTGGCAGCCAGCTGCATCATCAAAATGTCCATATGTTCCATAAGTGTTGACATGTTTATGCATCAGTAATATTAATCCAATATTACAGCTGAAACGAGAAACACTGACAACAATAATACCAATATCATGTGTGCTGTTACTTTTTCAACATGTATAATTTTACTTTTCAATACCATGTGCAGTACTACTTCCCATTATTATCAACATATACAGTATCATGTTTAATTTAATCTGCATTATTACAATATCACTGCCAAAACTAATTCTAATGTCATTACCAATACTACTTTCTTCTATTTCAACTGGGCCAGGTGTGTCCAGGGTACTCACTGGTTCTTACTGGTTGTACTGTACATTTCCTTTGGGATAATAGGTAACAATAACAATCTTATCTTATATTGTAATGTATAATAAGTAGGTTCAGACCAAATATTGGCCCTGGCTGATTATCGGGGTGATATTCAGCATTGTTCTGATTATCGGTATCAGTGATTTTTCGGTCAGATTGCCGATAAAATAAACTAATTTAAAAATGTGCTACTTTGACGCAACATCCTATCACAAAAGCCAGAGAACAAAATCTCATCGTTAACACGTCACAATTAATAACCTATAAACACTGAATAACCTGAAACAACAAAGACATGAGTAACTTAATGCATCACATAAAATAGGAAAATGGTAACACCCAAGTAAAGTACTTCAAATGTGTACAAGCAGCCTACTTGAGTAAATTGTACTTTTTTTTTTTTTTTTTACTGCAAATTAATATTAGTCCCAAACACCAGTTTTCAGTCTCCTTGGTTTCTAATAATAGGTACAAATGACTACATACTTTTTACAATTTATTTAGAATTGTATCATTAAGCAAAGCTTGATCAAGGACCTTATCTGTCTGACAAATCACAGTCTGCGGATTGCTGTTACTCTGCAACTAGTCGCCCAGAAAAGGATGAAGGATTATTGCATTTACAGTACATCACAGAGTTTTTTCAGCAACAGTGTGAATTTCATCATTGGCTCAAAAAGGTGGGGAGTTGCCGTGGGTTAAACTTGGCTCTCCCTTGTTGGTGCTTCGAGCTGGTCCCGGCCCCTTAGCGCTGTTGAAAGAACCTCCCTCTACTCTCTGTCTTCCTTGTCACTCACTTGTCTTATGCTCATCTCATAAATCATGAGTTCAGAAGCTCTGACCCTTTGTCTAAAACTCATGCTTCTAACTGCTACTAATTGTTCTTTCAAGGACATCATTGTGCGCTGCAAGCGAATAATGGAACATGTTCATCATCTGACACTCTCATGTATCCCTTACCTCTCCTTACAACAATCATCCTTTGTGCAGACCCGGTGTTATCAGTAACCTTGGCCTAAATAAAGAATGCAGCTTTGTTCTCTCTCATATCCTGGATTTTCTCTCCTATGTATTAATCCCTCATAAAAAGGATTAACAATTACAACCAATCTCACCTATCAACAGGATACGTACAACTCTTAAATGATACAGATTGTCAGTGTATATCAATTGAATCACAGTGACTTAAATCGTATCAGTGCAAAGTTAATCAATTCATAGTGCTTGAGACTTAATAATAATAATAATAATAATAATAATACATTCAAACACTTAGGGGAATTTTGAAGGATTTTTTATGGAGCTAGGCAATCAGTGAAAGATTGAATTACTGTTTCCATCACTGAGATGTGAAATTGTAAAATCTAACTTAGCCTGATGTGACCCAAAATGCAAAATCATACCATCTTCAGTCCTAATCTGATTCATCATGTCATCAGATATGATGACATGTAAAGATAAATAAATATACATAAAAGGGATGTATAGCTGTTATGTGTTAAATGTATACATCCCTGATTTTGCATTACACTCCAATACCATTGCCTAAACTCACAACTGACAGTATCAGAAAACACATAAATCGCCGTTTATCATCCCGCACGTCCGAACCTGACGCCTACAGTACCCACAATGCACCCGGACAGCCGAGAGTTCGGTTGGAGATTCGGTTCGGTTATGCTAGCAGCTGCTAATGTATGTAGCCCCGAGCCGTTAGCCTGAAGCAGGGATGAAGAGCCGGTTGCCGAGGTCCGGTAAGATCACTTTTTTTACATTTTCAAACCTGTGGTGTTCAGCTCCAAGCCTCCGCTGACTCACCGTCTGCGGCCCGGCATTAGTCTGCGGACGGCTCCCTCTGGAGCCACAACAAGCTTTACACAACTTTTATTCATATGTTCACTAAGCTAGCTCTCCCCCAAGACCTGTAAACAGTCTGTCTGGGTTCCCATTTGAACTGTGATTTCCCAGCACCACCTGAACGCACCACTAGATGGCACGCGACGCAAGAAAATGGACGACGTGAGGCTGATAACTGAAAAAAAAGGAACGTGAGCATGGATCAACCGCTTCATTAAGTGATTAATCAGTAATTATGATGTCATGTCGCGTACAATCTAAGCTAACTCAAGCGGCGTAGTTTAAATATATTAACACTGGTGTCACAGTGAGGCTGCACCACCTTCATGGGCCGTTTTCCATGAAGGCGAGGCATGAGAGGGGAGGAGGAGGAGGAGGAACATGTCACGTTCTGGGGCCGTTGTGCCCAAAAAAAAAACTTCTGGAAAAGTTGTGATGAAGTTAGCAACCTCTTCTTGTCACATCTTAACCTCTGTCTGTGGGTGTGGATGACTGCTGACCGCTGCAGTAACAGTAACGGACGGGGAGTGTCCAGAGCCTGGATTTAAAACTCAGTGTTGTGAAGAAGAAACAGAAAGAAAAAGAAGAAGAAGAAGAAGAAGAAGCGAGAGTTGTGGTTGTTAAAATAATATCGGTGACTATTCATGTGATAGTTTTCTTCTTTTTCTCCCCCAAAAAAACATCCCAAACTGTCATTTCCATGACTTTTCGAGTCGGCCAGAGCATGGTGCATAAATATGGTGAGTACCGTTAACGCAACGCAGCCCTTCATCTCTCTCACGTGTCAAAGTTTTGCAGTAAATCTCGGTTGAAGTTGAAGTTTTTAGGTAAACGCCAGCTCATTATTCCAGGTAAATTTGTGCACGGATGTTCACTGGTCCACTGATTGTAGTTATAATCCCTTGTTTCGTTTTTTTTTAGTCCTTAGGGAATGAAAAATAAAATACTGTAACTGGAATTTGTGCAACTTCCGGGCAGCAGTTTATTTGAGTTTTTTTTTTTTTGTTTTCTTTTCCTCGATCAAAATGTTCAGGAGCAGGTAGGAAACTGTGAAGTAGTAGATTTACCTCCGTGGTGTGCATCATCTCTCTGCTGTGCTCCTCACCACCCACCGGGTTCAACAACCAGCTGTACAGTCGTGTTGCAAGAGAAAAATACCTTTAATGTGCTCCACAGTGGGATAGAACAAACAGCAGCAGCTCCATTTGTGCATCAGTAAAATACAAATCATTATCATTTTATGATATCCTCTGTTTGTACTAAACAGTTTGGCCAGAGATAGGGCTAGGTGATATGTGAGAATATATATCCTCTTAGATTTTGGATATATTTGTTTTGTGATATGGCACAATAGTGTACACATGCTGCTCTACAGTAACATTACGTAATTTTCTAAACTTACCAGACTGTTCGACTTCTTGCAATACTTGCATTTACCCACATAGTCGGTATATATCCACATTAATGATGATTATTAATCAGAAAATGTCATTGTTTTAATATTTTTTGAATGTACCTACAATATTGGTACAATTATGACATTGAGGTATTTGGTAAAAATAGATCATAATTTGTGATATGGTTTTAGCGATCAGTCCTAGGGTTAGGGCGATATAACTCAGGTATACTGTGGTATTAAAACTGACAATTGTCGTATTGTGTGCATATGCTTATAAATGTACTGAACTCTAGTGTATTAGTGTTATTTAAAAAATATGTATATTTCAAGTTTATATAAATTTGCAAGTGAAATTATAGGTGTTTATTCAACTAAAATAACCCTAGTGTTTTTATTTATTCACGTGTCATTGTAACTGGCAATAATAATTGTGTTGTACTGGATACTGTGATACCGTAAAACCATGATATTGTCTGGGATGGTTATCGTATCATGAAAAGTCCTTGAATTTAAGAAGTGCTTTTGAGGAGGTTTTTAATCAAATAGCCGCGTAAACTTAAAATATTGTGATATAGCTTTAAGGCCAATTTACCCCAAAAAAAGAATGATTATGATCTATAGATTCTAGATCTGAAATTAGTAATTGATTAGTGGACTGAAGCAATAATTGTGTGAATCAGTTGACCATCTAATTTTGGAAAGATATAGTAAACTGAATATCTTCGATTTTTGGACTGTTGGCTTGACAAAACAGGATATTTAGTCTTCACCCGGGCTCTAGAAACTTGTCGTTTTTCACTGTTTGCTGACATTTACAGGGTAAACGATTCTTGACAATAAAAACCACCCAAGCTGCTTCCCCTAATAGACTTGATGAGACTTTTTGTCATATTTTTATATTATACCCCTGGATGAATTGTCTTTTAAATTATATTTAATCCCAGTTCATAAGAATGTTATTGACCCCGTCAATAATGACCGTCAGCATGTGTGGGTTCTCTGATGCTGTTGTCCTGAGACATGTATTTGTTTTGTGAGGCAGACACAGAGAGAGCAGTGGGACTGCTCAGACGCTACCAGGCCAACCTGACCAGTCCAGAGGAGCAGAGCCTGAAGACAAGCGTGGGCAAAGTGTCTGCCATCTTGGGCAGCCAGCTGTTCCAAGCCCTTCTTGGTAAGAAAAACACAGTAGAAAAACCTCTTGTTTTGCAGAACAGAGTCTTTCAAAACTCTGCCGTCTAACTCAAATTACATCACTGTTTTCTGAGGGAGGACTTTCTAAATATCTTTTTCTGGTTAACGCTGCCTTCTCTCAGAAGATGGTTTACAGCTTCATTATTTCTTTGGTTTGCCACACGTAGTTGTCATAGGCTTTTTATTTGTGTTGTCATGTAATTGGCTTCAGGCGGACACAGGATGTAGACAGAGTCAGGTTGTATTAATTTGAATGGGAACTTAACTGAGTCTAAATGTTTCCCAATTAAGTCTTATGAAAGAGCCCTTTCAGTTTGCCCCACAAAGGTTTGCTGTATACCCTCCTCTGTAACATACTCAGATTGTAATGAAATCCTAATAAAGCCACACACAACAGTCTATCTATAGACTGAGTTGTTATAAGCCCAGACTTGTCACACAGTGAGAGCACAGTTCTTCTCTTGACTTTGGATAACAGGGCCGTATACGTAAGAAAGTATGCATGATGATGTAGATCACTGCTCAGAAAAACAGAAACAGATTCAGCGTCACCAGAAAGCTATAGTGTGATGATGTACCGAAGCTGCCGCCGGCTTAACTGATATTACTAATCCTTAAGTGTCCCGAAGTGTGCATAGTTTCTACTGCGACTCATCTGAAGAGTCATTGTGACCAGCCACACCTTCATGACATGTTTGGTGTTTTGAAAAAGAGCTCAGTGAAGCCAGTGGGAATCTCAACCTCAGATCCTTTTTAAGGCAGATAAAGCACATTACTTCAGTTAAGCGATGGTTGAGTGGTCCTTCTAATTACCACAGCCATGTCATAATGATGCCTGCCCCTGGGTCTGCTGTTGCTACTGCTGACCCACTGCTGCTTCACTGCTGTGGGGGGGTAGGGGGCCGCTCAGGCAGCAGTTAAAGAAATAGAGTATGGTGTTTTTTTTCCCTGTGCTGAACCTACTTTTATCACATCTCTTTTTGTTTGTCAGGGAGGCTTAGTGCAATTTTTACAAATCTTAATAATTTAAATTCAGAGTTGGTAGTGTAAGAGCAATGCAAGTTTAATGCGCCAAGACAGGATTTGTTGATGTTTTTGCTTGTTCTGCACTTCAGTGAAAACAGAGGTTGGCCGTGGAACATTACCCCAAGAGGTGGTCGGGACTCATTTGCTGTATTCCATCATTCTGAGACCAAATGTGTCTAAACAGTCAAGCAAGTCCCATTTCAGAGGCTGCTTTTGACCAAGTACTTGCAAAATTAACAATATTCCCATCAGACTTATTCACTTTGGTGAATATGATCAACATTATACATGGACTTGCTTAAAATCCGCATGGTAGCATTGTGATGAGTCACATTGCGACCACAAAGAACTTTCTCTATGGAGTAGGAATCTTTTTCCACTGCAGGTACCAGGGTTTAAATTATATTCCTCCAACGTTATTTAACCCCCATAAAGTCCCTGTTTGGAGGGGGAGGTCTTAAGTAAAGGAACTTGTGATTGCAGCACCGAACATTTCTGATTGGTAAAGTCCTCACAGCATTTTATTTTAGCCACCATTTAAAAAAAATCTGCAACCACTAAATGTTTGATTTTTGTTCATTGTCCTTCAACGCAACAACATGGAGATATGGAAGAAAGCATATGGACCGACTACAAACCTTACTTTTTCATAGTTTGGAGGAGTAATTTACCTAATCGCCATGAGTCTTCGCACTACCGTGGTGGAAACAGAGTTATGGTGCATGAAGAGTTCCTTGGACTTTGAGTTTCAGGTTGGAAATGTGGCGATTGTGAGCACATTAGCATGCTGCCATTTAGCTCAGAGCACTGCTGTGCCCAGTTTCAGCTACACAGGGCTGTTACCATGGTTGTAGGCTCTCTGTCTTGTTGTAGGGCAGTTACATACTGACCTGTTGACTCACTCTGGTCAGCTAAAAGCAACAGTTTAGCAAAGATTGATACAAGACGTTCATGCTCACCATTTGTACCCATTTAATCAGTATTTTCACCGTGACCTAAGTGTCATCCCCCGTGGGATAAATATGAAAGCAAGAAAATGTCGCTTTCTGGAGAAAGATAGCTGATTGTTGAGTCTCATCTTCAGATGGACACCAACCCAGAATGTCAGTATTTGACTGACGCATAGGTGGATTGCCAGCAACAACATACGGTATATCATATATCACCACCCAAAACAACATGAACATTGCAGCAGAACAACTGGCTTATGATGTAGCATTTTATATCTGCCTTGCTGCCGAGCTAAATCTAGCTGTTGGTATATTGTTATGATGGCACAACGTCATCAGGGAATGTTGATTACTTTAGCTTTAGAAAATTAAAATCACGAAGGAACCGAATTTGTTAGCTGTAGAATTAGATACAACCTAGATGTATGAGCACTAATGTCGCTAAAGCAAAGGTTACATTGTGTTTCTTCATTGTCATTAATCTTACATAACCACAAATAGATAAATTACCCCATCAATGCGTATTCTCCAAACAGCTGTGTTTATTTTTTTTAAAATTACGCTGTGTCTTTCTTTCACTCACCTCCAAAACAAAAGCTTGTGCTAGCCAGATCGAGATCTTAACCACAGGAGATGCTGGCGCTTACACGGTTAACAGTGGTATCTCTGTAATAGCTTAATTCGATGTACAATTGTAATCTAGTAACACTGACATCAGATGTTATATACCTGGTTATTTATTTGAGTGAGGGAGACTCAGAGAGGATTAGCTTTCCAAATCAGGATTCCAAACATTCCTCACAAAGAATGTTCAATCAGAGCTGAGGCCGAGGTAGACAGGAAAATAAACTGCTCTTGGCGGCCGTGCCAAGCTTCTTCCACAACTCTCCCGGCTCTCTGGCTCATCTATGCAGAGTTTGAGGCTAGAGGAAGAAGAAGAGGCCTGTGGTCAATGAGGCTCAGGTGCAGGGCCGTCGAGGCTTCACCCTTCATTCAACATGTGGTTCGTATCAGGGGCGGCAGAGTGGAGGAGCAGCACTAATAGGAATACAGTGCAGTGTAAACATTACTCATCCTTCTATCCTTTCCTGTTGTGTTTGACTTCACAAGCTCAGGGCCTTGTGAACCGGTTCAGTTCAGAACGTTTTTGTGTTGCCTTTGTCAGCGTGGCGTAGGGATGAAAAAGGGGAGCGCTGACGACGTTGTGAACTTTTTGTCTTCAGATGAAAACTTGACGGGAAAAAAAAGAAAGTATCGTCATTAAAAAAGCTGCTGTGTTCTTCTTTCTTGAAGACAGTTGGCATCGCAGTACAGCATTTGTCTTTAGGAGATATCTTCTAACTTTGATGCTCTGTGGGAAGTAAAGAGGTGTTTGATGCAGTGTGGGAAGGAAGGTTCACTACTGGCCACTTGATTGGATGTCTGCATGGTTGCACAG